>QLOM01001585.1:0-21133 GCA_003313785.1 Termitomyces sp. MG148 | reverse complement strand
AACCGGTGAGGAGCTATTGACTGCACTTCTGGCTAGTAACTCCTTTGCCTACCTGTCATCCTTGACCAACAATGCAAGACACGCTGACACTGCCGTCCCAAAAACGTACTCGGAGGCCATGTTGCGGCCGAACTTGTGGCAACCAGCCATGACTGAGGGCTGGATATGATGCGTAAGAGGGGGGTTTTTGAGCTGCTTGACAAAGCATCAGTCCCCAAGGATAAGAATGTGGTTGGGTGCAGGTGGGTCTATGCCAACAAGTTTAATGCTGAGGGTGAGGTCATATGGAGGAAGGCACACTTGGTAGCAAAGAGTTATTCACAAGTGGCGGGAGAAGACTTTGATGAAACATACATGGCGGTAGTGAGGCTTGAGTCTCTCTGGATGTCAGCAGCGCTGGCAGCACAGGAGGGTTACGAGATCTGGCAAGTGGACTTTGTGTCAGCGTACCTCAACAGCATACCGGAACACAAGATCTACATGCACCTACCACCTGGTTTCCTGGGAGAGGAGGAAAAGTTGGCTCGACTCCGGAAAACCATTTATGGCCTAATGCAAGGCAGTTACAATTGGTACTGGACACTCAATGGGGCATACACAGAGTTGGGATATCGCCGATCTTGAGCAGACCCATGTGTGCAAGCGAGAAAGATTGGGACAGAGTTGACTATCACCAACACATTCAACGACGATACCTTTGGGCTCTCATCAACAAAGGAAGGAGCCAACATTGCAAAAGGGGAACTAGCAAGAATCTACAAGGTTAAAGATTTGGGAACTCCATCATTCATTCTCAGCATGGCTATACAACGAGACCCAAATACAGGCTTGATTTCTCTCTCACAGAAGGTGTATTTCCTACAAGTACTTGAACAATTCCACATGTCAGACTGTAACCCAAGACACACTCCACTCCCTTGTGGCCTGGTCCTTACCAGAGACATGGCCCCAAAAACCAACAAGGAACAAATCTACATGGAGGACAAGCCATACTAACAACTCCTTGGGGCACTAATGTGGGCCCAGGCAGCAACTAGACCAGACCTATCCTTCATTATTGCACTCCTTGCATGCTTCCAGTTGAACCCCAGACCGGCACACGGGAAAGCCCTAGTACATACATTGGCTTATGTCAAGGGGACACTGGACTACCGGATCGTCTACTCGAGGGAACTAGGAGGATCTACCAAACCGGATGAGTACATTGATGCTGATTATGGGGGAGATCTTGATATTCAATGCTCAACCTCAGGCTATGTCTTCCTGATGGCGGGTGGTCCAGTGTCATGGAGTTCCAAGCACCAGCAAATGGTAGCTCTACCCACGACGGAAGCTGAGTACATGGCCATGACAAGAGGCTCACAACAGGCACTATGGATGCACAATTTCTTGCAGGAAATCGACAAAAAACAGCCTCTGCGAGCCACTTTGAAGGTCGACAATGACTCTTCTATCGCACTTGCTCAATCAACAAAAGGACATGCCAGGGCGAAGCATATAGACATTCAGCATCATTATATTTGCAAACGCATACAAGACAGCAATATCAAGATCACCCATGTATCCTCCTCCGAAAACATCGCCGACATTTGCACAAAACCGCTCCCACGCACCATGCATGATTACCTCATGAGTCTTATGGGCTTAAAGAATGTGAACGGTTGCTAGAGTCAGGGGGAGTGTTGGAGTAGGACTTACATGCCCGGTCACCAAAAGTACGATTAATATTTTGTTTATATGTTTTTCTTCTTTATTTTATTCACTTCCTATGCCTCAAACAATTGCGGCACTGTGATTGATATTTCTTGTCATTTACTTCCAAACCTTAATTATTTTTTGACTAGATAATCTACCAATACACACAGCCACCCCTCAGTCATACACCATACTTGGAGTGACTGAGGGTGAGCCATACTTACTTACTTATATCTTCAGTGACTCATTACCTCCTGTAGAATACTCACTGTATATTTCTACAGGTAATACATCAGTGGTACACCATACTTGGAGTGACTGAGGAATACTAACTGTATATTTCTACAAAATGTATAGTATAAATAAATAAATTGAGCTCATCCTCAGTCCGTAGGTAATCAACTGAGGGTGCATTCTGTATTGTAGTCTAATATATAGTTGTCAGGGGACCAGTCTCCAGACCGCGTCCAACCCTATTCCAAGCTTAGTCCGACAATACACCTATTCCTAGCAGATCCAACTGGCTGCTCGGCCCACCCTTTTCTCTTCCGTCTTGTAGTAGTCAGCCTTGATGAGTCATATACTTGGACCTTACTCAGCATTGATTATTGTTAGTCATACTCCTTTACATACCAGGGCCAATTAGTAAACAGTATTAGTAATAGCACAGCCACCAATGTAGTATATATAGGCAGCCTGTGGGATAGAATATCCCCAGGCTGAACAATAGCAGTGTTCTTCTGGCCTATCCACTGAACCGACCATAAGCTTATCTAGCACTGTCCGACCCTCTGTTAGCCTTGCTTGCCTCTTGCCCAACTCCTGCCCGCCTCTGCACTCACTTGACTCTCGCTTGCCCCTTGCATTGCCGACTCTGTAGAAGAAGTTCCACAAACGTCAAGCGTTCCCCTTACAATAGTCCATAACAATGAGATGGAAAAATGTGATAAGAAAGTAAATGGTGGCCATGGCCAGAGCACACCTATGGTGTCACAGATGTGATATCTGTGATATTTCAACACTCCTCCTCACCGTATGTGTGCTCCTCCTTGCACAGAATCCTGCAGGCCTAATATTTCCCATAATTAACAGAACTGTGGGCATTGGCAGTGGTTTTGTAAATATGTCAGCAATATTGTCCTTTGTGTTGATATAACATAGTGAAATTTCATTTGAAGTGACACACTCTCCTAGGAAGTGGTACTTTATGTTGATGTGCTTCACTCGTAAATAGAGAAATGGGTCTTCTGATAGGTTTATTGCCAAATTGTTGTCGCAAAGAATTACTGTTGTGTTGTTGGCATATTGTCCCAGCACATCCATCACCATCTGCAACCAGATCCCTTCTTATGCGGCCTCAAATGCCGCCATATATTCCACCTTGCAAGATGATGCCGCAACTGTTTGTTGTTTTCTTATGCACCATGATATAAGGCCCAAACCTAGTGATCAGGCATACTCACCTACACTCCGTTGAGTATCAGGGCAATTTGCTCAGTCCAAATCAGTGAATCTGACCAGATGTATTTACTAAGGCATAGTTGTAGTGTCTGTGTACCCTTCAAATATCCTACTATGCATATTGTGGCATGCTAGTGAGTGCTGGTGTAGCTGTCAAGAAATTGAGATAATTGTTGGACTGCGTACTGGATGTTGGGCCGTGTGGATATCACCAACCATAACAACCCTCCCACCAGGTTACGGTAAGGTATTCAAGTGATTTTTTCAATCTCCTCTTGAGTTAGAGCTGTTCTATTGACATGCCAGAGTTTGAAACCAGGATCCATGGAGACAGATAAGGAGGATGCCTCACTTTGTCTATACTGAGTAATAAGATGCTTGATAAGTGTAGTCTGAGATAAGAATACTTGTTTGTTGGCTCAGTCCCATTCTTAAAGGCATCATTTGCCTTCTTAGTGCTCGCAATGGCCAGGAAATCATCCACGTGAATGCCTGTGATCACTGTGCCTTTGTCAGTCTTTCTGTAGTAGAGACAAGCCTCACACTTCAACCAAGTAAACCCGAGTTTCCTCATCACATCATCCAATGTCTTGTTCCAGATCCTCCCCGCCTGCTTCATCCCATATATATGTTGCCATAGTTTACATACCCAGTCCTCTTTTCCTTTCTCAAAATGTTTCAATTGTTGCATATAGATTTGTTCCTCTTCTGGGAGTGTTCCATTAAGGAATGCTGTTTTCACATCTACTTGTGTTGTGTTCCATCCTAGTACTGCAGCCATGTGAAGGAGTATCCACCAGGATTCCATGCATGCTGTTAGTGAAGTAGTTTTGTCATAGTCCCTGTCTTGTACCATTGTGAACCCCTGGAGGACATGTTGAGTCTTCAGTTGTGTAATGTTCCCATGCTGGTTGCATTTGACAGTAAACATGGGTTGCCCCTTTGTAACAAGCATGGTGCAGTAGCACCTGTACATAAAATATTTTATTATATTCTATTTACTTTATTTTACTTTTACCCTACATTTTGTCGACTGCTTAGTGATTAGCTAAGCAGTCTTGTTCTTAGTTTTTTACATATTATCAATTCCAATATTTGGGCTGATTCTATTGTCCAAACTAAGGCTACAAGGCTTGTAACTCTGTTTGAATATTTTCTGACCAGCCAGTACTTTCTCATGAGGCACCAACTCCTACACATCCATCTTATTCAGTGAGTCATTTTCATCCTGATATGATGCTTGCCAATCTGTTGAATCCTTAGCATCATCTATGGTCTTTGGAGTGTCAGGATCAATTCCTAGGTCAGGTCCAGGTACGTCATTGATTGCACTTAATGCTGTCATTATTTGATCAAGATCATCAATGCCTACACCATTGTCTCCTTGATTCACAGGGTTTAGTTCTCCCAACACCCTACATTGCTCAATCCTTGTGCCCTTTATGCACTCAGCAGCCTCTTTGGATTCCCTAACTGCTATTTCTGTTCAAGTCTCCATATGATTGCTTTTGGGTGCTGCTTTTGGCATTGGGACTATGGTCTGAGTTGAACGTTGAAGGGGGGCTGGTTCAAGTTGTAGTAATGGTATGTCTTCAGCCCTCTGTGGTATGAGTTTGGGACCTTGATTAACTTCCTTGTACATATCTCTCAGCCCTGGGATCTTGGAGTGTGGAATACAGGCTTGACCGCTTCTCAATCATGTCTATTGATGGGTGAATAGTTTTGTTCAGTCTTTCTGAGTTAGTGACAGGCAAGGGATCAGGAAATTCTTGGTGACTTTCAACAAACTGGACATGGTAAGAGCTGTATATCTTTTGAGTAGATCTGTCATAACATCAATATGATTTTGAGTTTGAATCATACCCAACTAGTATGCATTCAATTGACTGTTCAAAGATTTTGGGCTTGTGCTTGTTGAGGACCAGTACAAAGGCACGGCACCCTATTTCTTGAAGACATGAATAGTCTGGGTTTCCTTCCATACCATAACTCATCTGGAGTACTGTCTTTGTCAATGGAGTTCTTGATTTTCCCATGTAAGTGGGCAGTGGTTAAGTAAAACTCAACTCAAAGGTGCATGAGGCATTTTGCTGCTATTTGCATTGATTGTGCCTTTCCCATGAGGTTTTGATGCATTCTTTTGACACAGCTCATGTGTGCTATGGTGCGCCTACTTTGAGGATTATACCTTTGGACTTATACCATATCTTGTGATCTTTGCTGTTGAATTCCCCATTGTTTTCAGTACAGAGGGATCAAAGAGTCTTGCCAGTCTCACTCTCCTGAGCTAGTATCCAGGCTTGCAGTTCTCTGAAAGCATCACCCTTTGTATTTAGAGGTATAGACCATGGTTTATTTGAATAGTCGTCAATGATGTTCATAATATAGAGGTTTCCAGTACAAGATACCACAGCTGCTTGCCCTGTCAGGTCCACTCACACCTTTCCAAGCCTCTTTGTTGCTTTATGCCCATCTCCCTCCTCTTGTTTCTTTGGTACTGGCACTTGTGCCTGCTTACTAAGAATACAGTAGTCACAAACAGGAGGTTTCTTAGGAAAAAATTTGAGCATACCATCTATCATTCCAGCATGGGCCATCTGCATTATGGCCTGGTAATTTGCATGGCCAAGTCTGTTGTGCCAAGTCTTGGCATTGGGTATAGCATGGACTGCAAGTGCGTGATGATAGTTGAAGTTGAAGGCATAAAGGTTCTTATGGGGGACCAGAGTTCCAGTTGTGATTATGGTTTTTGTGGATTTCCTGATTAAAGTGGCGCCAACATCATTAAAAATAGTAGAAATTCCATTTACTTTGGCCAATTTACTGATGGAAAGGAGGCAAATGGTCAACCTTGGTACATGTAGTGCATGGTTGATTGTGATATGATGTCCCTCCCCTACATTGAGTCTTATACTCCCAATTCCAGTAGCTGCAATTGCTGGGCTACTGACTCCTTGAATCAGTCTCTCCAAAATTAGTGTTAAAGTGCTGAAGTCAGCTTGATCAGGGGATATGTGAATAGTCACACCCAAGTCAAGATAGAAAGGGAATGTTTCAAATAGTACGCTCACTAAGTTTGATATATATGCCCTGTTTTCCTGATCATGGGTGGTGTAATTGTACAGGTCCACTCCTATGCATGGCTCCTCCTCAACTGTGATCAGGGAGTCAAACTCCAGGGCCTCAATGTCATCAATCTGGCCAATCTCTGGTATGGAATCAGCTGCTAGGCCAGCAAATTCCAATGCAACAACTTGGGGTGCCTTGCCACTCTGTGTTGTAATATATGCCGTGATGGCGCTTGAGTTACTCTCCATCATAAAAGCGGAACCTCCCTAAGGCGTTATCATAAGCCGAGAAGTATTTTTCTTTGTGTCCTTCCCCTTGTACTGTGTGTCATAGAATGCTAATTGGGCCTTCCTTGACTCCCTACTGTTTTACCAGACATCCCACTACCCTCCAGAATACACCAAGGCTGGGTATGACTCATGAAAGTGGTGTGCCTCTTGGCCTTGCAGTTGCTGCAATGGAGACAATCATACTTGGATGTCTTTACTGCAAAGGCTGTGAGCATCAAATCTGCGAGTGTAGGAGCCAATTTGTTGGTGTTGATCAGGGTCTGCTTATCTTTGAAAAATTGGTGAATCTTGGTGGGTCCATATCTGGCAACGTCACTGGACGTGGTGAGGTCTCTGGATATGATTAATTGTATGTGGGCATAAGACTTGTCCAACAATGCTGATAATATTGCAATAGATTGCAATAGCTCCTTTGTAACCTGCCCAGCTTGGAATGCATGATTGACTTTGTCAAAAATCATATTAGCAGTCTTTGTGGGGGATTTGGAGGGCAAGCATTTCATGGTAAGCACTTCCTGGAGTAATTGCACTTGTGGAACCAGTACAGCCCCGCCATGCCGTTCTTTCAAGTGCTCTCGTAGTTTCACAGGGTCCCACTCCTTGGCGCAAAACTTCTGCTCCAAAGTCAACATTGCACACTTTATAAAGGAGCATGCGAGCCGATTGTTCCCCTCAAAGGCTCAGAACACACAGGGTTCACACTGTCTGTGCAGGGTATCTGGAGGATTGAGAACATAGTCCCACAGCTGGACCATCAACAGCTCGAGGCCCATGCTATACAACCAATTGGTCCACCTTCTGTTGTCCTTATTGAGAATGTGGCTGGTCCAACTAGCCATAACCTTTCTGATAGGAAGCACCAGAGAATTTGCAGAATTATCAATCTGACGCATTTCCTCCACTAGTTTGGGAAAGAAATCAGGTTCCAAAAAAAAAGCAGGGGATGTAGTTTTGCCAGTAGTAGTCATGTTTACAATGCAATGTGTTCAAGAGACTAGAGAGAGTGTGTAAGGGCAACCTCCGGAGGTTGCGGCTAAATCACACAACTGGCAGAGGAAAATCCAAAGTTTATTAGAGACAGTATAATATGACAGAAAATATGACTAATCACCTGGCAGAGGGAAATCCAAAGAGAACAAGTCTAAGGATTCCTCTGCCATGGCACAGCGCATCAGTGCAGGTGGTGGAAGCATGGGAATGACTGTACAGTACTTTCTAGAAGGTGTGGGAGCGTCCCAGAGATCTTTGGGGACCAAAAAAGGAAGTTCTAAAAATGGGAGTCCCCTGATATCAACCCCCCTCTAGGGTGTGGTGTCTCAATGTACTGGGCAGAACAGCTTGCAAATAGCATGGTTGGTTAGGGAGATTTGGTAGAGGCCACAGATGATTCAGGGCGCCATGGGATGGTTGCAGTGGAAGTCCCAGACAAGGACGGGCATGTGAACATTTTTGGTGGATTCCCAGGAGTTGTCTTTGATATCATAGCCCTTCCACTTGACCTTGTACTGTAGTTTCTGCTGGAATAGATGGCTGTCCAGGATCTTCTTCACTTTGTACTCCATCCCATTGTTGGCAAGGACAGGAGGCAGCAAAGGAGGAGCTCGCCAGCCAGGGATGGAATTGTCTGGGATAGGCAAGAGCTTGACCATGTTGAAGACCAGGTGCAGTCAACACATCCTGGCAGACAGCCGGTGATGACACCCAAATGTTGCTAGGCACTGTCAGAGTCAATAGTAGCCTAGCGCAGTTATAAGTGAAAGCGTTGGGCGTGCTAAGTAGTGAGGGTTGAGTCCTGGCAGGGTCCCAGAAACACACGTAAGTGAAGAAAAGGTTATTGAAGTTAAAAGAAAGATGCTTAGCACAGCTAAGCACTGGTAACTAGGCCATAGGTGCCTGGGTTGAGTTTGCGTAGTATCTTGATTAGTTCCATAGGTGGACTAGCATAAAATGTACACCCGTAGTTGGTGCCTAATATGTGAGGAGTCAAAGAGGGGCTGTAAGCTCTGGTGATTTCCTGGTAATTGTGGTAGCTATGTACAGTTTTTATAGAAAAGGTAAGAAATCATATGAAAAATATTGCTAAAGTGCCTTGACAGTATAAATGAAAAATATAACCTAAAAAGTATTGATGCACCAAGGCTGTGTGCTAGGCAGTAGGATCAGTAGCTAAGCGTGAAAATGATGCATTTCAGCTGTCTGTCACTTGTTAATTCCTTTAGCCATCGGCTAGTACTCCATTCTTCAATTATCACAAGTCCCTATGTTGAACTTAGAGCAAAACTGCTCTAAAATGCACTAAGGAATGTTGGTAAGTGCTAAGGAGTGTTGGTAAGTGCTAGAGAATGTTGGTAAGTGCTAAGGAACATTGGTAGGTGATAAGGAATATTGGTAATTGCTAGAGAACATTGGTAGGCGCTAGAAAACGTTGGTAGGCGCTAAGGAACGTTGGTAAGTGCTAAGGAGTGTTGGTAAGCGCTAAGGAGCGTTGATAGGTGCTAGAGAGAGTCAGTAGGCACTAGAGAGAACTGCTAAAATGTAGCTTTCTGTGCTGAGTCTGAGTGGAGTCTCATCACCGGAGTCAGTACGCAAGGGGTCCCACCTGTCGTTCGACCATGTATGGGCCCAGTTGTTGGTGTGAGAGCTTCTGCAATGGTTGGGTGGTTGCAATGTTGGAGGCATCTAGGTAGACGTGGTCTCTGGGCTTGTACTAGAGTGCTGGAGTTTGTCCTCAATTGTAGTACTGGACCATGTTGTCCTTTGCCTTGGTCAGCATGGCCTTTGCCTCTTCTTGTGCCTTCTGCATGCAATCAACAAAGTCATTAACTGACTCATTCTCTGATTGGCATGCGCATGGTTCAAAGCCCATCTGGGGGTGTTAGCCGGTTTTGAGGAAGAACAGGGATACCTGCATGGACGCATGGATATGGTTGTTGTACTGAAATTCCACCTTGGGGAGGAGCTTGTCCCAGTTATCCTGATACTCATTGCAGAACAGCTGGAGGTACTGTTCTAACTCCTGGTTGATGCGCTTGGTCTGTCCGTTGGACTGTGGATGATAGGCAGTGGATGTGTGGAGCTTGACGTGTGGGAGATGGTAGAGCTCCCAGGTGAAGTCCACCACAAACTGCAGGCCCTGGTCAGATACATAGGCATTGGAAAAGTCATGGAGCTTTGAGACGTTCTTCTGGTACAGGTTGGCAGTGCCCATTGCAGAGCAAGCCATGTGCATTGGAATGAAGTGTGCCCACTTATCGTAGATGTGGAATGGCACCAGCTCACGACTTGACCTCCTATCCCCCATCCTGGTGTACAATGTCAACAGCACTCATAACAAATTGGGATCCATCAAGTCTGTGGTTGACCTCATCCTGCATTACAAATCCCATGTGGAGCACACCACCTTTGCGGTTATGAGCATTGGCAAGTAGAAGATGATCTTTGGATTTCCCTGGCTCCAGGAGCACAACCCAGAAATCAACTGGACCTCAGGCAAAATCAGCATGAGTTGGTGCCCCTGGCACTGCGCCACCTGTGTAGAAGAAGTGAAGAAGGAGCGGTGCACCACAATGCAGGAACGCGCAGCTATCCAGGCATGCCAGGTGAGATACCTTTTGTTTGCGGATCTTGACCTGCTGAACCCCCTGCCTCTGGTGTTCCCTTGTAGAGAGGCCTTCTACAAGGACAACAGACATAGCGGAGGAGACCCCAGCTAGGAAGAAGGATGCAAGGGGGAGTTCCTACCTGCCCTGGACCTGGAGCTTCCAGACAAAGCCATCAAGGTAGGAGACCACATCTACGCCACTATGCTGAGACCTCCGCTAGCCATGAAGGAGATCTGGGCCAGCCAGACCACTTTCCAACAGCTAGCAGACCTTTGTGGCAAATGCCCCTCCCAGGGCCTTCTGGGATGCGGTCCTCCACCACCTACATGACTTTGAGGACGTCTTTTCCAAGGCCTTGTTTGACTCTCTCCCAGAATGCAAGCAATGGGACCATGCCATTGAAATCCTGCTGGATTCAAAGCTGGCCAACTGCAAGGTCTATCTGCTTGCACCCAAAGAGCAGGATGAGCTTGACATGTTCCTGGGAGAATCTAGAGTTGGGACAAATCTGCCTTTTGAAGTCCCCAATAGCCTCTCTGGTGTTTTTCATCAAGAAGAAGGATGGCTCCCTCTGGTTGGTCCAGGACTATTGCATACTCAATGCAATGACTGTCAAGAACTGCTACCCGCTTCCCCTCATCTTGGAGCTGATCAACAACCTCTGGGGTGCGCATTACTTCACTAAGTTGGACGTCCGCTGGGACAACGTGCGCATCCAGGAGGGAAATGAGTGGAAGGCAGCATTCCAGACCAACCGTGGGCTGTTTGAACCCCTGGTGATGTTCTTTGGACTCACCAACAGCCATGATGAAGAACATATTCCAGGACCTCATAGCCAATGGCATGGTATGCGTGTACCTTAACAGCATCCTCATCTACACCAAGACATTGAAAGAACATTGTTGGATCATGCAAATTGTCCTGGACTGTCTCTGCCAACACTAGCTCTACCTCAAGCTGGAGAAGTGTGAGTTCAAGTGGACCTGCATCAAGTACCTTGAACTCATTATCTCCCATGGCATGGCGGCGATGGACTCAGTGAAGGTGGTTGGTGTCACGCAATGGCCAGAATTCCGGAACAAGAAGGAAGTGCAGGCCTTTCTGGGGTTCACCAACTTCTACAGGCTGTTCATCCAGAACTTCTCCCACTATGCTTGGCCCCTCTTTAATCTCACCAGGAAGGACGTTGCATGGACTTGGGGAGACATGGAACAGCGGGCCTTCAATGCCTTGAAGTCTGCCATCACCTCCAAGCCCATCCTGCTCTTTCCTGACAACAACCGGTCCTTCCGAGTCAAGGCAGACAGCTCCAACCTTGCCGCCGGTGCAGTCCTCTCCTAGGAGTCCTTGGAGGATAATAAGTGGCACTCTGTTGTCTTCTACTCCAAGAGCCTCAACACCATGGAGCAGAACTATAAGATCCACAACAAGGAGATGTTTGTGATCATCTAGTCCTTGGAGGAGTGGCGCCACTTTTTGGAAGGGGCTTGGCACCAATTTTAAGTCTGGACAGACCACAAAAACCTGGAGTACTTCCAGATGGCCAAAAAGCTCCACCATTGACAGGCCCAGTGGTCCCTGTACCTTGCTAACTTCAACTTTATGTTGCACCACAAGCCCAGTTGAAGCATGGGGAAGCCCGACACCCTTTCTCGGTGCGCCAACCACAGTTCCAGTGCAGGGGATAACAACAACATCACCCTCCTGCACCCAGAGCTGTTTGCCATTTGCGTGCTCAAAGGGGTGGCAGTCCAGGAAGACAAGGTCAACATACTCCAGGACATCCGCCAAGGTAATTATGAGAGAATACAGGAGGACTTGATTGCAAAGGCCACACTGGTGCTATGCTTAGAACACTCTTCCGGTGCAAAATCCATACACACCAACAAGTGGGTGCTGCAGGACAGACTTCTTACCTTCCAGGGGCGCATCTACATGCCAAACAAACAGGAGCTCTGAAGGTGCATTGTCAAGCAGCACCACAACTCCCGCATTGCTGGACACTCCAGCCACTGAAAAACACTGGAGCTGGTCTCCCGGAATTATTGGTGACTGCAGATGTCATGCTACATCAGCATGTACACTAGCACCTGCAACTTCTGCCTCCAGACAAAGCTCCACCAACGCCCGCCGACTGGCCAACTGCACTCCCTCTCCACACCAGCTGCATGCTGGAGTGTGGCCTCCATTGACTTCATTGTGGAACTCCTGGATGCACATGGATACAATGTCATCATGGTTGTTATGGATCTCTACGGTAAGCAGGCACACTTCATTCCAACACACACAACCTGCTCCGCAATGGGTGCTGCCAACCTGTACCAGAAGAACGTCTCAAAGCTCCATGACTTTTCCAATGCCTATGTATCTGACCAGGGCCTGCAGTTTGTGGTGGACTTCACCTGGGAGCTCTACCGTCTCCTACACGTCAAGCTCCACACATCCACCGCCTATTACCCATAGTCCAATGGACAGACCAAGTGCATCAACCAGGAGTTAGAACAGTATCTCCAGCTGTTCTGCAACAAACATCAGGATGACTGGGACAAGCTCCTCTCTGAGGCGGAATTCCAGTACAACAACCACGTCCATGCATCCATGCAGGTATCCCTGTTCTTCCTCAACACTGGCTGACACCCCCAGATGGGCTTTGAACCATGCGCATGCCAATCGGAGAATGAGTCAGTTAATGACTTTGTTGATTGCATGCAGAAGGCACAGGAAGAGGCAAAGGCCATGCTGACCAAAGCAAAGGACAACATGGCCTGGTACTACAATCAAGGGCAGACTCCAGCACCCCAGTACAAGCCCAGAGACCGTGTCTACCTAGACACCTTTGACATTGTAACCACTTAACCATTGCAGAAGCTCTCACACCAACAACTGGGCCCATACTTGGTCAAGCAACAGGTCGGACTCCTCACATACCGACTTCGGCTGCCCATTGGGATGTGTCAACTGCACCTGGTCTTCAACATGGTCAAGCTCTTGCCTGCCCTGGAGGACCCCATTCCGGGCCAATAAGCTCCTCTTCTGCCACTTCCTATCCTTGCCAACAACGGAATAGAATACAAAGTAGATAAAATCCTGGACAGCCATGTATTCTGGCGCAAACTACAGTACAAGGTCAATTGGAAGGGCTACAGTATTGAAGACAACTCCTGGGAACCCACTGAAAATGTTCACGCAGCCACTCTTGTCCAGGACTTCTACCATGACCACCCCATAGCGCCCCAAGTCATTCACAGCCTCTACTCTATCTCCCCAACCAACCGCGCCATTTGCAAACTGTTCTACCTGGTATGTTGAGACGCTGCACCCTAGAGAGGGAGTGATGTCAGGGGACTTCCATTTCCGGAACTTCCTTTTTTGGCAACCAGAGTTTTCCAGGGATTCCCAGAGATCTCCAGGACGCTCCCATGCCTTCCAGGAAGTACTGTACAGTCATTTCCATGCCTCCACCACCTGCGCTGATGCGCCGCACCGTGGCAGAGGGATCCCTAGACTTGTTCTCTTTGGATTTCCCTCTGCCAGGTGATTAGTTGTATTTCCTGTCATATTCTACTATCTCTAATAAACTCTGGATTTCCCTCTGCCAGTTGTGTAATTTAGCCACAACCTTCAGAGGTTGCCCTTACACTGACTGATAAAAGACATGGGTGTTCAACCCGGGTATATAAATTGCTGGTGAAGGTGTATCAGACATCAAAAACACATTACACAGCAAACATGAGAGACACATGCAATGCAACACTTATTATGCCACCTACAATGGACTACAAGAGAACTTGATTTGCCCATATGTCCTTGTAGAAGGCTCGCCCAGGTGTCAACAAGAACAAAGAACAATCTACTAAAATCACAGATAAACTCATCTCAACAATTACAGGAAGGAGTTGGTTGAACTGCATGACTTCAACTCAAGTGCATAGAGGAGAGTTTGGAAGATAAGAGTCACAAAGACAGTTGAGCGTGCTCTGAACACCAAACTGCAGACTTGCAGATGCTTGCGGTTACACTTGTGCAGAAGGAAATTGTTTCCATTGCCAGCACTGTACACAACAATAAGAAACTACAGAAGTCCACTTGGGTGAGAATAAATGGAAGGAAGGCAAAATGCTTACAGACACCAAACATGTTGCACCTATAATGATACCGTAGGACAAACAGTCTATGATAACCAGCCAAGTGAAAACACCATGCTTTGTTGAGTGAGGTGGTTGTTTCATGAGATCAGCAGGTGCCTGTTCCAGGCCCAGCCCAAACGCAGGTGGAGAACTTGTTAGCTATGTTACAGATCTTGAAATCATGACAAAATTATCCAAGAATAATGCGCGTACCATGTTTACCCAGAGGATAGCCAGAGGGCTTAGCAGAAAGATGCTTGCAGCACCATCTGTAGCAATAGAGCAGAGTCCTACAATCAAGAGGACAGCTTTGGTGACATTTGTGGTCAGCAGATGTAGAATGAAGCGCTGGATGTTGAGGAAGAGTCTGTGTCCTTCTTGCACAGCAACACAAATCGAGTCAAAATTACTAAATATAAGAACTTGAATTCAATTACTGTGCTTCAAGGAAAACGTACTTGTTGGTTAGGACTAGATCAGAAGCATCTTTTGCAATGCAGACCCAGCCATGCCCATGGCAATTCCAACAGGTGCTAACTTCAATGCCAATGAGTTGTTGACACTATCACCTGACATGGACAAGTGTTTTCCACGATGCTTTCCAGCATGAATCATACAAACTGTTGTAAATTGCAGATTACGTTCATAGTTTGTAGGGACTTTCTCACCTTTAGTCTCTGGCACATACCAAGCAATCACAAGCAGCAATTTTGGCAAGGCATCTATTTTTTGATCACTAAGCTTGTTGAATTTTGAGTTAATCCATGTTTGCTTTCTCAAGTTAGAGTCATGACCTCATGCATATTTCCTGTTCAGACAACAAACAGGTTAGAACTTTGCAGGTTACTTGCAACACACTGGAGTAAGTTGTAAGAGAAGATGAAGGGGCCAGTGCACCCTAGTTCAAGGCACCCTGGAAGGACTCCATATGAGATATGCACTGGGAGAAAACCTGATGTCATGCACCTACGTCCGTTTGGGTGTACAGCTTATGCAAGAGTCCCTAAGGAGGATGGAGGCAGCAAAGTTGATGCACGATCAATAAAAGCAGTATTAGTGGGCTACTTTGGCAGGGGAGACTACAAGTTACTTGAACGTAAGATAGGACAAATCTTCAGGTCACATGACATAATCTTTGAGGAAGGTGCACCACACAGAACACTTCCTGAAAATTGCCCTGGGGACGTGGCTGACATATACAAAATCTTCAGAATCGAGACAACCACCGATGGATCCAGTGATGATACCAGCAATATCCCAGGCCCCGCCACTGAGACCAAGGAGCGCACACCTGCACAACCAACCCCCCAGGAATGTGAAAGTAACACGATCGAGCTGCGGAGATCTGAATGACTGGCAGCCAAGTGGGTTACCACTCCTAGATCGCACCAAGGGGACCTGATCGACAACGCAGATGACCCTGGACCCAAAAGTGAGGAAGAAACATATGCAAGCATGCCTGGTGCACTGTCAGTCACTACAAGTAAAGCAGACAACCTATGGGTGCCTAAGTCCTACTCCAAAGCAATGACGCGTCCTGACCTTTGGAAGGCACCTATAGAGAAGATGCGACAGCAAAAAGTCTGGCGGTTGGTAGAGAGACTCAAGGGTGCAAGGACGATGAAAAATCGGTGGACCTTTGCATTGAAGTTCGACGCTAATGGGAAGGTAGTGGGACGCAAGGCCAGACTGGTAGCAAAAGATTTCTTTCAGATCCCAGGTGTGGACTACTTTGCTACGTACACCTCAGTTGTGAAATATGAATCATTCCAAATGAATCTGGCAGTGAGGACGGTATGTGATTACAAAATGTAGCAGATCGACTACACTAGCGTATACCTTAATGCACCAACACAAGTCCCGATCCTCATGGAGCAACCAGAGGGGTATGAGGTGAAGCCAAGTGAAGTTTACAAGGTTGACATCAACGCTGGCAATTGGGTCTGGAGGAGCAGGTGCAATGGAGTGGCAGGACATGAGGAGGAGACAAAGGATATGAGAGATGATGAGAAAGGCCTGGTATCACTACTCGACAAAGCATTATATGGAACAATGGACGGAGCAAACAACTGGTGGCGCACCCTTGACAAGAACATGAAATGACTTGGTTACAAGAGATCTGACGCCAACCAATCAGTAAGATCTAGGAACAGGAATGGCGAGAAAACGATTATCAGCACCTACACGGACGACACATTGGGCATGTCATCATCCAAGGAGGAGGCAACTAGGGCGCAGGCTGAACTCGGTAAGAGGTATAAGATCAAGGATCTCGGCAAAATAAAGTTCGTTTTGGGTATACAGATTATATGCAACTGGGAGCAAATGATGATCACACTTGACCAAAAGGAATACTTGAAGCAGATGCTCAAAAAATTTGGCATGGCAGACTGCACACCCAAGTATACACCACTCCTTCCCGGAATCATACTCAGCAGATCACAAGCATCAACAACAAACAAAGACCGCCAATACATGTCAAACAAGCCCTATAACAAAGTCCTCGGATCCCTCATGTATGCCCAAATAAGCACCAAACCCAACATAGCATATGCCATCACGTCACTCAGCCGATTCATGAACAATCCAGGGAAAGCTCACTGGCTTGCACTTACCCATGTCATGCAGTACATCAAAGGTACTATTGACTACAAAATAATGGTGGTCCTGGGTACACAGATTATGCACCGCGCGGCTACTACGACTCCGATTTTGCCGCAGACATAGATACCCACAAGTCCATATCTGGAGGAGTCTACATCCAAGCAGGAGGTCCGACATGCTGGAGTGCAAAATTCCAGATGACAGAGGCCAAGTATATTGCTCTGGGAAGAGCAGGGGAGCAGATACAGTGGATGTATGCAGCACTGATGGAGATCAATATGGCAGTACCCCTACCAGCTGAAGGGTGATAACAACGGGTCCATTGCAATTACGGAGAACAGACAAAACTACAACCAAGTGAAGCACATCAATGTGAAACATCATTTCATTTGCAATGCAGTCAAGGAAGGAAGGATCACGATCGACTACGTGCCGAGTACCGATAACGTTGCTGACCTATTCACCAAGCCCCTAGCACAACCTCAACACTACAAATTCTGCACAGCCTTATGCCTCTGCAAATAACGTATTATGACGCGTACCACAAGTCCGGGGGAGTGTTGGAGGAAGGGATCACGGAGTATGTGCCACCTCGCGTCTGAACGTCACGTGTTTGGAAACCGCAAGGAGAGGGAAATTTTGCAGAGGAAAAGAACTATACAGTTCACAGAAATAATGATCAGATACGGAGACCGGGCACCTCAGTTGTTTTACTACATCAACTGAGGTATGTATAAATACTCTACCGATCCATCACTAGTCTAACACATACCATAGTATTGTCTATTAACAGGTGGATATACCGAATACAGTCATTTTACTACATCAACTGAGTATTGTCTATTAACAATTTCTTTTCCCATGCATGGACCAATCACAAAAGAAAGATGAATTACATATTAAGTAGCACATGTTTGCCAAGGATTGCCAAGGATTGCTAAGGACAGGCTTGGACATTGCCAAGGGGGCTTGGCATCAACCAGAAGTTAGTTTTTGCAGGAAACCACATGGAGTCTGGCAATAAGTATGGCAATTTTGGTCAAAACTGTCATTAAGTGAACTAAGCAAAAACTTTTGTCTTCTATGTGTCTGCAGCTTCAATGTTGTGGTCTGTTAGCCATCTAAGTCCTTTTTTAGATTTTTTTTGGATTCTGAACAACAATCCTTGAATAAAGTATGTAATCAGGCACATTTGATGCAGGTTTTTGCACATGTTAAAGACTTGAATTATCATCCTTGTAACTTGAGGAAGCAGCCAATGCCATTCCAGCATGGCATATACTTGGATGTTGGCCTTGACAATATCATGTGGTCTCAACAACTGGTCAATGTCATCATGTGATTTCTTTGAGTGACTAATTTTTGCTACTCTGTAGAGGATTTTCAAGAAGCCAAGCCTCTTCTCAAACATTTCACATGACACACCATCACTTGGGGAAGCGGCCAATGCTGTTCTGGCATGGCATATACTGATTTAGGCAAGTGATGTGGGGGTTGCCCAGAATTAATTTGGGTGATGCTTTGAACACTGCACCTCTTCACACTATCACATCCCCTCACTGTCTGTTCTCTCTTTGTCTACATGCCATTGTTCACAAATTACTCTATATATTACAAACCACTGCGTGAACAACTCCACTGTCTCACATTGCGCTTGCAGGTAAGCTACTTTCATTAATCCTCATCATTGTCTCACACTGCACTTGCAAATTGTAAATTAGACACCCACAATACATCACGTGTCATTGTCATTTTAGATTGTGTCTAATCTACTTGTTGTCTATCTGCACAGTGTATGAGAAAGGCCTCATTGCCACTTAGAGCCTCTAATGGTTGTTTCACTAGTACCACATCTTGTTCCATGACTCCTCCACCAGCCTCTCCAACACCTGCCTTGCTGTCAGCCAAAGAAGTTGCCAAGATTTGAACATCCCATGCCCAGTTGCAGTCCCTTCTCATACAGTTAATTGCAAAGGTTGATGCTCAGACCCCATCTCTGGAAACACTGGTACTGCAGTCTGCAATTGCACCAGCTGCTGGGCCCTTTGTCCCCCTGATTGCCATGCCTGGAGTAAACAGTATGTTGTCTGCAACCCCTTTCTCTCTCTGCACCCACTTCTCCAATGTCAACACAGCAGCACTGGCAGCAATCATTTCTCACAAATTCAAAGCTGCAGACTTGCACAAGCTGGACCTGATAAACCATGACAGGGAGACAGCTTACATGTTGATGATGCCCAAAAATTGCTAATCACTGTCCTGGTAGATGGTAAACTCAGCGCCTCACAAATGAGTAGCGTCGGGCAGTTGCTAGTGTTGAGAGAGTCCCGGGCAGGGTCCCAGAAGCCTAGTCTTTTTAGTGGGATTTGAACTTAGAGAAATAAACTGGTTGCTTAGCAATCTAAGCCAAAAGCCTGCAAGGTGCTAGGGTGCTAGAAGTTGGTAAGGACTCTAGCAATGTAAACATTGGTGACGATGTGCCTGTATGGCACCATAAGACAAAAGTTGGTAAACAAAGTTGGCAAGGTGGAGTTGGCAGGACTGTATCACTTTAGCGACTCTGAGGACTTAGAATACACTGTGGTAAGATCCAAACTGTGGGGCATATGATTCAATGATGGCTAAGACAAAATATGGACAGTATTTATAGTTGCCATAGTAATTAAACTAAAAGTCGCTAATCAAGAAAAATAATGACAAGTACAATAGAATGTGAAAGTTGCTAAGCGACGGCGTCTATCAAGTCAGCAAGTGTTAACTCATCATCCTAGCAGTGAAAGAGGCCAAATGCACAGGGACTGTTGCTAAAGCCTGAAACCATCAAGGGGGCCTGTCTTGCGTGAGTCGCTAAGCGTTGGATAAGCTATAAGCATTGCTAATATCTGAAACCATCAAGGGGCCTGTCGCTAAGCATTGCTAAAGTGATCTGATGTCGGATGTTTGAGAAGCACTGGGTTTTAATAGGCGTTGCTAAAGTCCCTGGCATTGGTTATCACTGATCAGGGACCTGAAAGAGGGGCCGGGCTGAAGTCAGGTGAGTGGCAGATGATTGCCAAGTCAGGTGGTTGCTAAAATTCCGTGGTTGCCAAGTCTTGTGATTACCATGTGACCAGTAAATTGTCATCTGACTGCCAAGTCAGGTGGTTGCTAAGTCCTGTGATCCTGCATGTTGTGTCCTATAGCCTGAGTTCAATCTCCACTAGCTGCAATATAAGTCACTAAAAATAGTGCTGGTGTGCTGAGCTTAGCCAGAGGCTTATCAATGTTCAATGGCATGACAAATCAGTTTGAGGTCAGCAACTGAGCAGCCAAGAACCCCCTTCTCTGTACTTATTCCCCAGCAAACATTCTTCTGAATTCTTGCCTTCCATGTAAACAATGCCATGGCCATGGACTCCCTCTGAATGTACACAGAACAACTGCTTGAGCTCATAGCAGAGTACAAATGGTCTGCAGTCTTTGCGTACCATTTGGTATTCTTCAATTGTTGCTATGCCAAGATGGCTGCAGACAATTTCTTGCAGTGGAGCCATCGCAACAGCGACCTTCTTTCTAAGCATATCTACACACATTGCAAGGCAGCTCCTGTAAGGGCGACCTTTGGAGGCTATGGCTCAGTCATACAGCTGGCAGAGGAAAATCCAAAGTATATATAGGTAATACAACAATAACTACTCACTTGGCAGAGGAAAATCCAAAGAGAACAAGTCTAAGAATTCCCTATGCCAGGACTGATGCTTCTGAGGCTTCAGAAGCATGGGAAACAACTATACAGATCAACAAGGTGGCTAACCTTAACCTAAATAGTGAAAAACTCGGACATAGCATGTGACTCGGTAGTTACTGGATCACATGCAGCTTATTAGGTAAGCTAGAGCAGACAGAACCAGTAAAAGAAGATAAGGGAGAACTATACTAAAGGTAAAAAGATAGATAAGAAAGGAAAAGAAGGATAAGAAAAGGAAATAAAGAACAAGAAAAGGAGAGAGATGAGAAGTCCCCTGACATCACTCCCCCTCTAGAGTGCGGCGTCTCAACGCGCTAGGTAGAAGTAATTTTGGACAGCCTGGTCAACCTTGGAAAGAGAGTAAATGCCTCTGATTGCCCAAGGAGCATTGGGGTGCTGTTGGTAGAATTCCCAGACTAAGGCAGGAGCGTGGACATTTTCTTGTGGCTCCCAAGAGATGTCTTCAATTCCATAGCCCTTCCACTTGACCTTGAACTGAAGCTTGTTTTGGAAGAGTCGACTGTCTAAGATCTGTTCTACTTCATACTCTTCCCTGTT
>QLOM01001581.1:0-15179 GCA_003313785.1 Termitomyces sp. MG148 | reverse complement strand
TCAACAAAAGTCGCTAATTATAGCTTTGCTGCGCTGAGCCCAGCCCCGGTCTTATCACCGCATAGCGGTGCGCTGCCCCTTCTTCACTTCTTCTGCGCAGGTCGCGCAGCGTCGGGGGCACCGGCTCATGCTCACCTCCCCAGTAGCCCAGTCGATTTCCGGGTTGTGCTCCCGGAGCCATGGGAATCCCAGGATCATGTCCTGTTTACCGATGCTCGTGATGGCAAAGGTAGTGCGCTCCGCATGGGACCGGTAGCAAAGAACAAGGTCCACCACAGACTTGATGGATCCTGCTTCGTTGCGGGTACCGTCAACGTTGTATACCGGGATCGGGGCAAGCAGGGGTCGAGTGGTGAGCTGATGCCGTTCTACGTAGCTGGTGTCCACAAAGAGCCCGGTGGCTCCGGAGTCTAGGAGGGCCGACACGCTCTGGGTCTGTTGCGTGTCGGTTGTCTTGATTTCCACGTTCATCCAGAGCAAGTTGGGCGACGGAGTGGAGGCAATTACATAGCGGCGGGGGAGGCAGCGCTCCCAGGCGGGGAGGCGCGTTTGGGCAGGCATTGGAGAGGGCTGAGGGGGTTTGTTGGGTACGACAGGAGTAGTGCTTATGGTTGGAGAGCTATTAGCAGAGACTGTATTGATTTCTTCTACCAACAAACATGCAAACCTGTTAGCACTAAGCGGCGGGGGCATACTGGTCACCCGCCGTGCCCCTGAAAACCCTCACTCTGCTCCTCCTGGCCTTCCGGAACGTGGGCGTCTTTTGATGTCTCCTCCGGGATGGGGGTATCCGGAGAGGGCACTCCAGCAATGTCCCAGGCCGCCAGGAGCTGCAGGAGTAGCTCCTTTTGCTCCTCTGGGGAGAGGTAGCGCACTTCCAGACCCCTGGGGCAGTGACGCGCGAAATGGCCCTGCGCACCACAGCGTCGGCATAAGAGCGGGAGCAGGGCACGCTGTCGGGAGGCATCCACATCCATTGGCGCGCCTGGAGGTAGTGCCAGAATTGTTGGGGGTGCGACCGTTGCCATGGGCAGTGCCAGGATTGGGAACCTGCGGGGGAGCATCGCGGGGGGTTGCGTCGGAGGCGCAGGGTGTGCAGGCTTGCAGAGGTCGCGCTTGAGCTCCATGAACTGCCATTGCTCCCAGGCCACCCAGTACTATGCCAGGACCTGGTCGTCAGCCGGTCGACCCTCCGCAAGGTTGTCGATGCGCTCCATCAGGGTCGGATGGAGCCCTTTCCAAAAGGTAAGGCAGAGTTGCAGGCCGTTGGGGTACTCGGCCTGCTCGACCAATGCGCGGAACGAGTCGATGTACTTGTCCAGCAAGCGTTTCCCTTGGCCGTACTGCTCCCTATCCCTCAGGATCAGCGCGGCGCTTTTGGCGGGGTTCTGGGGAAAGAACTCGTCCCAGAACTCTTGTTCGAACTCGGCCCAGTCCGTAAAGCTCACAACGCCTCCGGGGCGTCGGAAAACCCTCAGCGCGTAGGTGGCCGCTCGTCCCAACTTCATGTAGGACAAGACCCACGCAATTTTCAGCTCGTCAGATACGAAATCGTTGCCACAGAGCTGGAGATAGGTGGCGCACGACTGGAGGAAGCGTTCCCCAGACATGTGGTCGCCGTTGTAGACATCAGGGGTCACCGAGCGCAGAATGTTGGAGTGCTCCCATGCCGGGATGGGGGATTGCACAGCACGTGGGCGCTGCACCGGCGGAGTAGGCGGCGGGGGGTTAGGTGCCGCCGGGGCAAGGCGTTCAAGGAGGGTACGGAGAGAGTCGGAGATGGTGTCAGTGGTTTGTCGGAGGTGGGTGAGTTCGGTGGAGTGCTGGGTAAGGGAGGCTTGGGTGAGTTGCACCTGCGTTTCTAGGTGGAGCAGGCGGGTCCAGGCTTTCTCGCCAGAGGCGGCAGCATCCAGGAGCGCTTCTGGAGCAGCGGGCTGAGACATAGACAAGGCAGTGCTTAAAACCGGTGGGGGAGCAACAAATAGGAGCCAAGAGGTGTTTGGCGGCTATAGGGGGCTACCAGACCGGGATTAGGAGACTTGTTCTGCTGTAAGGGCGACCTCCGGAGGTTGCGGTTAAGTCACACAACTGGCAGAGGGAAATCCAAAGTGTATTAGAGACAGTACATATTACAGGGAAATAACTAATCACCTGGCAGAGGGAAATCCGAAGAGAACAAGTCTAAGGATTCCTCTGCCACGGTGTGGCGCATCAGTACGGGGGCGGGGGCGTGAGAACGACTGTACAACATCTCGGAGAAGTCCGACGACTGCAAGGGAGCATCCCGGAGACCTCCGGGATGGCCAGAAAAGGAAATGGCCGGAAAAGGAAGTCCAGAGGGTCCCAGAGATCTTTGGGATGGCCAGAAAAGGAAGTCCCCTGACAGGGCGGGGGAAAGGTGTCCATTGCGGGGCCCCACCCACTGGGGGGTCCACCATCCAGGGGCCCCCCGCCAGGCAGGCCGTTGCCCCCTAGTGGCAGTCCTGGGACCCAGCAAGGTGGAGGCGGGCCTCCTGGGAGTGGGGGCCCAGGTGGTGGTCCCGGAGGGGGTGGTGGTCCTGGAGGTGGTCCTGGGGGGGGGTCCTGGAGGGGGAGGTCCTGGAGGGGGTCGCGGGGGTCCTTGATTGTAGGAGGGGCGTGGTTTGGGAGGGGAGTGGTTGGGCCTGGGGAGTCCCGCATTCCTGGAGTGTCAGGGAGAGGATCCAGAGGGAAACCGCATGTTGCAGGGGTTGGGCCCATTACCACGGTTGGAGATCGAGGTGCGGAGGCAAATTTGTTGGTCGTGGGGTGCCGCCCAGGGGTGCAGAGCTGGGTGCCAGGGGATTGGGCTTACCCACATATCAGAGGGTCTTTTCCTTCCAAGTCGCCAAAATAGTGCAATTTTGCTAAGTCTTTTTCTTGTCCAAGTCTCTTCAAAAACTCCCTCTTACATTACCGACAGACTCACTTTCACTTACTCACATCTTACAAATCCAAGAAAACCATATGATACATTTTTTTCTCTACACCTGACTCCCGCTATGTACTACAATATTAAAAGTGTTCAAAATTTTTACAGGCACTAGTGACTAGGCCTGATCGGGGTCGGATGGGAAGGGGAATGGCGGGAGTGGGAAGAGGTCTTTGGCTTGGACATTGTTCCTCTCCTGCCAAGCCAGCGCCTCCTTGCAATTCTGCTGGTAGCGCCTTAAAATGGCAACACTGCGCCCCAGCGTCCTCCTCCGCATCCTCATCCCGGCCATCTTGGCGTCCACCGCTCTCATCTTCCATGCCATTACCGACTCCATCCCAGCTGCTCGCTCCATGAACTGCTCGAGCTCCTCAGGCGACCTCATTCCAGTAACCGAGTACACCAGTTCTTCACCCAGCCACTTGTAGTTGTTGCCGGTTACTCTAGAAGCGGGGAGGGGGGTCCATTGAGAGTCCACCCTAGCAACAGGGGCGGGGCGTTCCTCCTGCTTGTATTTCTCATCGCCAGAAGACATCTCCCGGGCAGTCGCCAGCTGAGATTGCCAAGATGTTAGCGCTACTCAACGCCTGGAGAGGAGTCTTACCTCCTCCTCTCCTTCCTCTCCTTCCTTGCCTTCCTGCTCCTCCGTGTTTCCCTCTACATCTTCCTCCAAGTCGCTAACGATGGGAGGAGAAGGAGTATGACTAACCAAGCTAGATCAGTAACCGACTCCATGAACAATTAACAATCACTTACTGAGTGCCGCTAGGCCCAGCCACAGGAGAGGGCCGCTGCCAGGGGAGGGACTCAAAGTCCATCTCTGCTAAACAGGAAGTTGCTAAATAATCACAGAAGAAACCAGAAAGCTTACCGTCCGAGGAAATACCAACAAAGAGGCGCTTGGCCTCTCTGGAAGGACTCAGAGGGGAGCCAGCCCTCTTACCGACCAAATGCCTGCTTGCCAACTCTACCGACCCCTCGTGCACTACGGCCTTCCCTTTCCCCTTGGACATTCTGCCCCTTAGCGGAGGCCAGCGAGCAGTCGGCTGGGCAGTTTCTTTCAGAGGGAGCAGCTGAGGCCCATCACCTTGACAAGTTGGCAGCGCCAGACTCTCCTCAGTAATGCTGGCAACACCGCCAGCCTCCACCAATGCTCGCTCCCTCAGCACAAACTCCCTAGCACACCTGACCCGTACCAACCGTTCAAACGTGCGCTTAACGATTGTGTCAGGGGACTCCTCATCTCTCTCCTTTTCTTGTTCTTTATTTCCTTTTCTTATCCTTCTTTTCCTTTCTTGTCTATCTTTTTCCTTACCTTCTTTTACTGGTTCTGTCCGCTCTAGCTTACCTAATAAGCTGCATGTGATCCGGTAAATACCGAGTCACATGCCATGTCCGAGTTTTTCACTATTTAGATTAAAGTTAGCCACCTTGTTGATCTGTATAGTTGTTTCCCACGCTTCTGAAGCCTCAGAAGCGTCAGTCCTAGCATAGAGAATCCTTAGACTTGTTCTCTTTGGATTTCCCTCTGCCAGGTGAGTAGTTATTGTTGTATTACCTAAATATACTTTGAATTTCCCTCTGCCAGCTGTGTGACTGAGCCATAGCCTCCAGAGGTTGCCTTTACAGATCGGGTCTTCCTTGCCGCGCTCCCAGGACTTGAAGCCATTGTAAGTACATGCCCACTTGAGGGCGTCGCACCAATAGCAAGGCAAGATACCAGTCGGGAACCAGCAAGCCTCCAGGTCATTGTCGGCCCAGCATTTGTCACACTAAGTCCAATCAGATTAGAACGGTCACTAAAGATGCAAGAATCACTTACAGCGCCTTTGGAAATTTTGTATGCTCGGCATTGGCCAGGCGCTACTGTCTTCTTACCCTTCGCACCTTCAATCACTACACCCGCCTCCATTCCAGTATCAATCACAACCTCTGAGTGCCGGGTCGCCAGCAAGTCCCTCAACTCCGCATCGGTAAAAGTGGTTTGGGTAGGCGCCTGCAAACTCAATTAGTCGCTAAGAACTAGGTACCAAAAGGAAGAACTAACCTCGTACATGGGCGCCACCCTTGCCGACTTGCGGGACTAGAAAGATTACGGTTAGCGACTAGCGGCAAAGCAACTAAGTCAGAAAATACACGTTGATGAGACTCCACTTAGACTCAGCACAGAAAGCTACATTTTACCGATGCTCCTTAGCGCTTACCGATGCTCCTTAGTGCCTACCGATGCTCCTTAGCGCTTACCAACACCTCTTAGCGCCTACCGACACTTCTTAGCGCTTACCGACACTTCTTAGCGCCTACCGACGCTTCTCAGCACTTACCAACGTTCTCTAGCGCGTTTTGGAGCAGTTTTGCTCTAAGTTCAACATAGGGACCTTGAGGAATGAAGTACTGGCTGATGGCTAAAGGAATTAACAAGTGACAGACAGCTTAAAGGCATCATTTTCACGCTTAGCTACTGATCCTACCGCTTAGCAAACAGCCTTGGTGCATTAATACTTTTTAGGTTATATTTTTCATTTACACTGTCAAAGCACTTTAGCGACATTTTACATATGATTTCTTACCTTTTCTATAAAAACTGTACATAGCTACCACATTCAGAGGACAATTACCAGAGTTTACAGCCCATCTTTGACTTCTCAGTAATCCGCTTTCACAAGCACTCTTAGCGCCTAGAGTTGCTTTCCTTATTTTTCTCTCATACGGCATACTAGGCACCAATTACGGGTGCACTCTTTACGCTAGTCCACTTACAGGACTAAACAAGACACTATGCAAACTTGACTTAGGCACCTACAGCCTAACTATTAGCACTTAGTTGTGCTAAGCACCTTTCTATTAACTTTATTTTTACTTTCACTTTACTTACGTGTTTCTGGGACTCTGCCAGGACTCAACCTTGTTACTTAGTGCGCCCAACCTATTGATTTATAAGTGCTAGGCTATTGTCAACTCTACAGTGCTTAGCAAACTTTTGGGCGTCATCAACGTACCTTGCGCAAAGAAAAACTTGAGGAGCCCATCCTAGGAGCCGCTGGTGCAGGGCTCTCGTTGCCAGCAGCCATGTGTCGTACCTGGCGAGCACGACGTGGCTCCCGACCCACCGTAGCAAGGTTGAACTCAGCCGGCTAGCTGAGACCCACGGGAAAAGGTGCCAGCCGCAAAATAGAGGCCACTGGGGCGCTAGCGACAGGACGGAGAGAAGGGCCCCCACCCAGAATTTTGGCCAACTCAGCGCCAATGGAGGGGATGGCAGAGGGGGGAGGTCGCTAAATGGTCAGCTACCAGTTGAAGTAAAGTCGCTAACGACACATACCAGTAGAGCCTCGTATGGCGCTAGCCATGCAGCGCCCTTGTGCTCGGTAGCACGGGCAATGCACCATGCCCGCAACACTTCCTCATCCTCCCACGCCACCCCAGACAACCTATGACTCTCCCACCACTCCAGCAGCTGCATCATCCCTACCATTAGCTCTTGAGAGGCGCCAGCACCATTGCCAAGGTGTCGTGCTAAGAATAGCAACACATTAAAGATAAAGGTCAGCGTGCAGGCACTGGCATTGGTGGCGGCGGGGGCGGAGGACATTGGTGCAGATATAAAGGGAGGAAGGGAAATTGCCTGCTTACAGAGGATTTCGATGAAGTTCCAATTATGGTTGCCAAACCTTTTAAAGTAAGGGATTAGGCGCACGGACCACGTAACAACACGTGATATCGAGGTTGACTGAGGACAGTCAATTTTTCAGTTGGGAGGAGATGATAAGACTTGGGCTGGGCTCAGCGCAGCAAAGCTATAATTAGCAACTTTTGTTGATAGGAGTTTGGAGGCTCACTCAGGCAATCAGGCACGATGTGGACTGCACATGACTAGGCAACCACAGGATGTTTAGCGCATGGGACTTCTAGACCACGGGACTTGCCCACCTGACTGTTAGCGCACGGGACCACACACATGACCTCGGGCTTGATAACATGTCACCAATCAAAGATAGCCAGCGCCTTATAAGATTACGCGTTTAACGACTTGCCGACGGCTATCAGTAGGCCATCACTTCTTCAGCCCCGGTGCCTAGCGGTTAGCGACGCTTAACTTTACCAACCCTTAGCGACTTTGGTGATGCCAGCCTCCTTGATTGTTTCAGACCTCAGGATAGTCACTGCGTATTTGACTGATTTCAGTGCTCACTTGTTGACTTAGCGCTTGCCGACTTGATAGACGCCGCAGGTTAGCTATTTCACATTCTATTCTTCTTGTCATAGTCCCTTCCTCATTTTGTTACTTAGCGACTTATAGCTTAATTAACACGGCAACTTAGCGCCTATAAATACTGTACATATTTTGTCTTAAGGAGCATTGAATTCTACTCCCCACAGTTCAGATCACAACTTGCGCACACTAAGTTCCTCGGAGTCGCTAAGTGATTTCCAGGTTTACCGACTACACTAAGCTTGCTGCTTCTTCGCCAGTCTTGCCAACTGTCTAGGTGCTATACGGGCACACTTCAACTATGTTACGTTGCCAAGTCCCTACCAACTGTTGGCACCCTAGCGCCTTGCAGGCTACACGGCTTAGATTGCTAAGCACCTCTGTTCCAATTACTGCATTTTTCCTTAACAAACTAGGTCTCTGGGACCCTGCCCGGACTCTCTCTCAACTAGCGACCGCCCAACACATTACCTTTCACAGCAGCTAGGTACAGTTTACCCTTGACAGTGCTTAGCAACTTTTGGGCGTCATCAATGTTGCTCTGGTTGATTCCTCAGAAGCGGGGTGGGTGTGCAAGGTATTGTTTGATGGATAGGGGTGAGTAGATGGGTTGAGGGATGTGGGGGTGATAGAGGTTTTTGAGCACAGGCCTCCTGTAGGCGTCGATGTGATAGACAAGGGTTTGATAAGTGTGGGTGTACGTAGCCATTTGAGAGCGGGGTAAGGTTGAGTCTTGATATTATGTCAGGTTCCGCTGACCCGGGGGCTCAGCAATTCTGGGCAAGGCCTTACCAGGCGTACTCGGACAGCTACAGACATGCTGGGACCTAGAGAGGACCGGAGGAAGGCGCCAGGACGAGGGGACGTGCGCCGGAAACATAGGGAGACCAGACAAAGTGTCCAGGGGTTGGTGCGAGCAAGCACCCATCCATCTAAAAAAATGCACTAGTATGGCTTAATTTGTGACATGTATTTATTTGTAACATGCAAATGAAGTTATAAGGTGCATTTTTTTTAGATGGATGGGTGCGTACAGCAGCTGTGACCTTGTACACATAATTTTTATGCTTTGAATCACTCTGATTGTCATGCTATGGCCTGATTTAACTGCTGGGACACGGCAGTGAAAATTTTCAAGAATGTTTTTTCTTAACTAATAAGTCCACATGGTTATTGCGACCTTGATTTGACGCAGCATGTCGATATTTTGCAGTGGATTCAACAAGGAATATATATATGTATTGCTGGGTCTCAAGATCAAAAGATGTCTATAGAGTAGTGTAAGAAACATCGTACCTGGGTCTCGAGGTCAAAAGATGTTGAGACACCAGATCCATACAGATATTTAAACATATGTACTTCTCAGACATATGTGGCTGAACGAAACAGAAATAAATTGAGAGTGTCTCATAAACCGGATGGTTGAGACTTTTGGAAATCGGAAGAATAAAAAGAAAACGTAGACATTATTACGTACAAGAGACCTCTTAGGAGACAAAGTCAAGAGGCAATTTCCTCGACACTCCCACTTGACTCTGATGCAGTCTTCACAACTCCCAATTTCAATCGGAATTTTTCGAATGTGTTGCGAGGTAGTGCTTTTGTTAAGACGTCGGCAATCATTTTGCGAGTGGGGATGTAATTTAATTTGATGTTTTTGCGTGAAATATGCTCACGAATAAAATAGAAGCATATATCAATGTGCTTGGCACGGGAGTGATTAACAGGATTCTGAGAGAGAGCAATGCTACCAGTGCTGTCTGTATGAATAATGGTAGCTTTGACTTGTTTGAAATCGAGATCTTTAAGGAGATTTCGCAGCCAGATAGCTTCCCATGTGGCATTGGCAGATGCTATGTATTCTGCCTCCACAGTTGAAGTAGCTGTCAAGAGTTGCTTCCTCGATGACCAAGATACAGTGCTTTCATTTATATCGAAACACCAACCGCTCACTGACCGTCGATCATAATTATCTTGCGCCCAGTTAGCGTCGCTCCAACCGACTAGAAGTGTAGTGCCGGGGTACAATTCTCCCAGTCTTAAGCTAAATGACCTAGTTTCTTTGAGGTAACAAAGGACTCGTTTACAACCTGCCAGGTGAGGTATGCCGGGATTATTAGAGAATTGTGCGAGCAAACTGACAGCAAACTGGATGTCAGGTCGAGTTTGAGTGGCATAAAGTAAGGAACCGATCAAGGAGAGATAATTGACACCCTTTGCGTATACATCGTAAGCTTTATGGTCCTCTTCAGACACAGGAGACTGTAAGAGGGAAAGATTATGGTTTGTTGGTAATGGAATAGAGACAGGGTGACAATTTGTCATTCCAAATCGATCCAAAATAGAGTCGATATACAGAGATTGATTTAAATAGATTAATCGATTGGGACGGTCGCGTTTGATGAGAAGCCCAAGCATATAATGGATTTCCCCGAGGTCAGTAATATCAAAATTCCCTTCTAAGTTCCTCTTGAATGACACGATCCTATAGAAGTCCTTGCCAGCTATAGCCATATCATCCACATAGACCAGAACTATAAGAACGATTGATTTGTTGACGCGTAAGATGTAGAGGCAATCATCAGCACATGATTGATTAAACCCTAGACTCATGAGAACTTCATGTAGCTTCTCTTTCCACATTCGTCCAGCCTGTTTCAACCCATAGATCGCCTTCAAGAGTTTCCAGAATTTCAATTTTCCCAATCCACTCGGAGCTTTCATATAGATTTCCTCCTCAAGATTTCCCTCTAGATAAGCTCCAATGACGTCAATTTGGTGGACATCGAAATCCAAAGAGGCTGCCAGGGTAAGAAATACACGTAACGTAGTAAACTTTGCAACTGACAAGAACATGTCCTGATAGTCGATACCTGGAATTTGAGAGAATCCTTGAGCGACAATACGTGCCTTGTACTTAACATGTCAACCATCTTCGTCCAACTTTTCCTTCAACACAACTTTACTTCCAACGGCCTTCTTCCCTGGTGGTAATGTATCCACTTCTTCAAATACACCCTTATTAACCAGTTGTCGATACTCTGAATCAATAGCCAGCCTTCATTCATTGGCTTTATCTGATTTCAAAGCATCCTCATAGCATGGGCCAGATATAGTAACAAACGCCACATGGTTTGTTTCGTCGTCTTTGGTGGTTTGACGATATCTGACAGGTAACCTTTTTTGGTGAGCAGGAAGTTCACGTTTCGGAAGGTCCTTCCACTTATTGACCTTACGAGGTGCAGGTGGAACTTGTAGCTGAGAGGGTGGTGGAGAAGGCGGTGAAGTGCTAGAAGGATACATCAAGTCGTCGACAGGTGAGCCATAATTGCGTTCTGAATTGGAAGGCTCTTCCATGTCAAGTTGGGCTTCAATTTCTGACTCTGATGAGGGATTTGGGATGGAGATCCTGTGTGGTGTGTCTGATTTGGGGTAACCGGCTGTATCAATGAACTCATTAATTTGTTCAGTAGTAGATTGAGTTAGTCCAGGCTCAAGATGCGCCAATTCGCTAGGAGTATTGTCTTCGAAGAATTTTACATCTCTTGAAGCGATGAGTTTACCACTTTCCAAATCTTCCAATCGGTAACTCTTAGTTTCATCAGCCCACCAACCAAGCATCCTCACACGAACCGCCCTTGACTCCAATTTCCCTTGTTGCACTTCCTTCGGTACATGTGCCCATCCCAAGGAGCCAAAAATGCAAAGGTGCGATATATCGGGGATTCGACCACTCCACTCAGTGTAAGGAATTTTTCCTTGAAGAGCCGAGGTTGGAGTAAGAGAACGAATGTACACAGCGTACATAAAAGCTTCTCCCCAATAACGTAGGTCCATCTTCGCGCTATGGAGCATGCTCCTTACCATTTCCATGAGGATAGCGATAGTGTGCTGATGACGCCCAAAAGTCACTAAGTACTGTCAAGGGTAAACGGTACCTAGCTACTGTGGAAGATAATGCGTTGGGCGGTCGCTAGTTGAGAGGGAGTCCGGGCAGGGTCCCAGAGACTTAGTTTGTTAAGGAAATTTTAGTAATTGGAAGAAAGGTGCTTAGCGATCTAAGCCATGTAGCCTGCGAGGCGCTAGGATGCCAATAGTCGGCAAGGACTTGGCAACGTAACGTAGTCAAAGTGTGCTCGTATAGCACCTAGACAGTTGGCAAGACTGGCGAAGAAGCGGCAAGCTTAGCGTAGTCGGTAAAAACAGTAAGTCCCTTGGCGACTTCGAGGGACTTAGTGCGTGCAAGTTGAGATCTGAACTGTGGGGATGGAATTCGATACTCCTAAGACAAAATATGTACAGTATTTATAGGCGCTAAGTCGCCGTGTTAATTAAACTATAAGTCACTAAGTAACAAAATGGGGAATGGATTATGACAAGAAGAATAGAATGTGAAATAGCTAACCCGCGGCGTCTATCAGTCGGCAAGCGCTAAGTCACCAAGTGAGCACTGAAAGCAGTCAAATAAACGGTGACTATCCTGTGGTCTGAAACAATCAAGGGGGCTGGCGTTGCCAAAGTCGCTAAGCGTCGGTAAAGGTAAGCGTTGCTAACCGCTAGGCACCGGGGCTGAGGAAGTGACGACCTGCTGATAGCCGTCGGCAAGTCATTAAACGCGTAATCTTATAAGGCGCTGGCTATCTTTGATTGGTGACCTGTTATCGAGCCTGAGGTCATGTGTGTGGTCCATGCGTTAAATAGTCAGGTGAGCAAGTCCTGTGGTCTGGAAGTCCCGTGCGCTAAACATCCCGTGGTTGCCTAGTCATGTGTAGTCCGTGTCGCGCCTGTTTGCCTGAGTGAGCCGCCAAACTGCTATCAACAAAAGTCGCTAATTATAGCTTTGTTGCGCTGAGTCCAGCCCAAGTCTTATCAGTGCTCAGCAATGCCGTTTTGTTGAGGTCGGTATGGATTAGTTGTCTGATGTTTAATACCATTTTTCTGACAGAATTTTGCCATCTCAGCATTCACGAATTCTGTCCCGTTATCCATCCTCAATATCTTCACGAACTTTCTGCCATCACGTTCAAACCGAGCGACGATGTCCCGTACTGCATTGGTGACTTCTTCTTTGTTATGGAGGAGGGTAGCCACCGGATAGCATCGACTAACTTCGACTACTACCAAGGCATAGCGATTGCCGTCCCATGTTTCAACCCTCATAGGGCCAATAAGGTCCATTGCCAGAAGCTCATTACGTTCATAACGTGTATCGCTGGAATTCGGAAGAGGTGGATGGATTGATTTCCCCTCAGCACATCCGCTGCAAAGTCGGTCAAACTCACAAGGTAATTTGATGTTGATGCCTTCCACCAGATGCTTATCCATCATAATTTTGATAGTTTTAGGACTAATATGGCCTAGTTGACGGTGCCACAGGCGCATGGTGGATTCATTCGCAATGAAAGCTAGTTGATCATCGACAGTTCCCATCGTCATAGTTTCAATCCGATAAAGTGTGCCATGTTCACCGATCAAGTTTGCACGCATGAATTCGCGATCGTTCCAGGATAAACTGATGCCATGTTTCAGGCCGTTTATAGATGCCCCAGCACGTTGTAAAGATCCCAAGCTGATCAAATTTGCACCAAGCGTGGGGATATGCAATACATCATGGAGCATAATGTCATTCGTTCCGGTGGGTAAACAAGTCCTGAACGCGATAGTACCTTTTCCCTTTAACAGGTAGGGAATTAAGACCGCCGACAGATATATGCTGATCGTCGACTCCCCGGTAATCAATAAAGTGAGCTTGATCGGTGACCATGTGGCATGATGCGGCGCTATCAAGAAGTAAACCACCAGGCATCCCATTATAAGTAGCCATCAACACTTTCCCGACTTCACGAGTGTCAACCTTGGGCTGGGCAATGGAGACATTAGCGTTACCGCTCTCCTTAGGTTTCCTGGGTTTAGGACACTTGGGTCGCCAGTGACCCTTTTCGCCACAGTTGTGACATACGTCATCAGGTTTTGGTTCTTGTTTATATCGGTTCTTCTTTTTCGTTTCAACCTTGCTCCCACTCGAATTTTGTTCTTTCTTGGACACAAGTGCCAGCGGCTTGCAAAGAGTAGTGTCCTCAAGAGAAATCCTGTCATATACGGACAATAATTCTGTAGAGACATTTTCGAGGGTTAATGAAGCTCCCCTAAAAAGTAGGTTCTGCTTCACAACTTCCCATGTGGGTGTGCGCGGTAACGATAAAAGAATAGCGTTAAGAATTGTATAGTCGTCGATGTTATGACCAGCGTCGATAAAACGGCGGCGGATGTTCATATAAAAACCGAGATGTTCGGTAATTGGTGAGTTTCCGTCCCATATAATTGCTGATAGTAATAGTGCACATTGATACCACTTTGCTGGTCGACGAAATTCTTACGCAAGTGATCCCAGATCTCCTTTGAGCTATTGAGGTCGACTATAGTTTCACGCTGGGTATACTCGATAGCGTTTCGAATGATTCCCATAGCTGAGTCGTCCTTATTAAGCCAGTGCTCGTATTTATCACAGGCAGACTGCCAGATAGTATATTCCTTGGACTGCCAGATTTCCAGCAGGTCTCGGCCTTCATTGGAAGAGGTAGCTGGTGTTTTGCTGTCTTCCGAGGGTGTAGACATTATGAGGTCCTTGTAACTGTTGGGAGGTTTAGGCGGACACATTTCTCGACCGGAGACAACGCCCCAAAGTGCTTTGGATTGTAGAGCAGATTTCATGTTGTCAGCCCATACATGATAATTCGTTCCATTTAACTTGGGAAACTGCATAGTTTCGGAAGTATTTTCATTTAGGGTGCCGGGGCCCATAACCTGACGCAGCATGTCGATATTTCGCAGTGGATTCAACAAGGAATATATATATATGTATTGCTGGGTCTCGAGATCAAAAGATGTCTATAGAGTAGTGTAAGAAACATCGTACCTGGGTCTCGAGATCAAAAGATGTCGAGACACCAGATCCATACAGATATTTAAACATATGTACTTCTCAGACATATGTGGCTGAACGAAACAGAAATATATTGAGAGTGTCTCATAAACCGGATGGTTGAGACTTTTGGAAATCGGAAGAATAAAAAGAAAACGTAGACATTATTACGTACAAGAGACCTCTTAGGAGACGAAGTCAAGAGGCAATTTCCTCGACATGATTGCACAACTCTTATGCTCAAAAACCCCCTGGTTGCTGTGCTATGACTTGATTTCTGGAAGGATGAGTGATGCATACTCACAATTTCTCCTTCCTGGAAAAGAAAGCTATAACTCAGGGTCTTTATCTAGCCATGCTAATGCACCCATATGGTTTATATGCACTCACTTGGTTTAATGCTTGTGAAGTCACATGGATTGCATATGACCCAGCTAAGAACGGTTCATACACTCATGTGGGTTATTACGTGTAACCTAGCTGTGACTAGGGGCCATGTAGTTAACTTATGCTTTTATTGTGAACACAAATGATAGCCTACAAAGTTATATGCATTGTCATTGAATTAAGTTAAAGGACACAAACTCAGGGGGGTTGACCGTCAACGACGTGTGAGAAGAGGTCCACCTAGCAGTTGCCAGGTGCCCTCGTCCTCTCACCAACTCATCCGTCGACGACGTATGAAAAGAGGTTCACCTAGCAGCTGCCAGGTGTCCTAGTTGTACTCTGCCTCCCACCAATCCATCCGTCGACGACGTGTGCGTGTGAGAGGAGGTCCACCTAGCAGCTGCCAGGTGTCCTCAGCCTAGGTGGACCTCTTCTCGTACGTCGTCGACGGATGAGTTGGTGGGAGGGTGAGGACATAGGTGGACCTCTTCTCGTACGTCGTCGACGGATGTTAGGTTGAGTGGGCATCTGTAACAAGGGTTAACATCCTTGCCAACGCTGTTGCAGAGCTCGCTGAAACACACGTCGTGTCGGTGAGCGCGTCACTCATCAGGCGCTGATCGACGCACTGATTGGGGTGCGTGCATCAAGATTTCTAAAAATAGCTGCCCATTCTGTGTTTGTTTGAAAATGCTCGAATTTTGAAA
>QLOM01001577.1:0-12328 GCA_003313785.1 Termitomyces sp. MG148 | reverse complement strand
GGTGAGTTGCACCTGCGTTTCTAGGTGGAGCAGGCGGGTCCAGGCTTCCTCACCGGAGGCGGCAGCATCCGGGAGCGCTTCTGGGGCGGTGGGCTGAGACATAGACAAGGCAGTGCTTAAAACTGGTGGGGGAGCGACGAATAGGGGCCAAGAGGTGTTTGGCGGCTATAGGGGGCTACCAGACCGGAATTAGAAGACTTGTTCTGCTGTAAGGGCGACCTCCGGAGGTTGCGGCTAAGTCACACAACTGGCAGAGGGAAATCCGAAGTGTATTAGAGACAGTACATATTACAGGGAAGTAACTAATCACCTGGCAGAGGGAAATCCGAAGAGAACAAGTCTAAGGATTCCTCTGCCACGGCGTGGCGCATCAGTGCAGGGGCGGGGGCATGAGAACGACTGTACAACATCTCGGAGAAGTCCGACGACTGCAAGGGAGCATCCCAGAGACCTCCGGGATGGCCCGAAAAGGAAATGGCCAGAAAAGGAAGTCCGGAGGGTCTCGGAGATCTCCGGGATGGCTGGAAAAGGAAGTCCCCTGACATCAGTTCTGTCAGGTGCATGACATATATGTAAGTGAGCTGAAGGAACCACTAGTCCTTCAGCTAGGCACTGTGGGCAGCCAAGCTGCAGTCCAGTTTGGTACACAGGCAACAATTGCCTGTGCAGGATCAAAGTCCAAGGAATATTTGGACGTAGCAAACTTTGATTGCTATGACATGATTATAGGTACGCCCTATATGCGGAAGCATAATGTTCTTCTTGACTTCAAAAAGAATGAGATCATAGTGGATGACAATGCTATCCCCGCCATATGAGTGACTGTGGATAATGGCGATGGACGACTCCATTGACATCGCGCCATGGAGAAGAAGTTGCTAGTCAGACAAAACTGACTAGATGGTGGCAGAAAAGTGCTCACTGTAGAAGATGGAGAGGATGAGGAACAAGCTTGTGTGAGCTTGCTAGCGGATAGTCCAGCACTGATGGTGCTGGAAAGCAAGGCTTTAGAGTACGAGTGTATTCTAAAGAGGGGGGAAGGCCCCAAGAAGAAGTGTAGAAAGTCTGAGGATAAGAGGCTTCAGCGCATGTCAAGCATGGAATGCCAGCCAACGTTGTTGAAAATCAAGGTTGAGGACCTTGTGTCAAATGATGAGTGGGAGGACAAGACATCCTTCACATGCACAAATAGGTCAATCTGGGACCAACCTGTACCTCATCTCACGTTTGAGTGGGCATTCAATCCACGAATGCCTGCCAAGTGGAATGAACTTGTGGCATCAATGTATGTGTGGAATGGACTATGCTGGATGCCAAGAGAAGAATTGTATTGTCAAGCTAATGACGACAAGATCTTGCTGCCGAGCAAGATATTCTTCGATGGACTCTTTGTGACATCACAGAGAAGCAAGGAAAGTGTGCCCATGCGACTATACACACCAGATGAGAGCAAACTGAGGATTACCGCCCTCAGAAAAAAGTATGCTCGTCCAGTGGCATGAGCAAAGGTAATCGTGTGTCCATGCAGAGGCGTGGACCAAAAAGGCAAAGGTAAAACCATTGGTTTTACGGAGGAGGATATCCCAAGCCTGTGGCTACAGTGGCAGCAGGAATTTACAGATATCTTAAACGGACCCAAGGAGGATCCTTGGCAGGAGGTAAATCACAAAATTAACCTTATTGATGAGAATAAGGTTTATAAGTATCATCTGCTACAATGCCCGATGGCACTGCAACAGCAGCTCCAAGACAAGACCAATTAGTACTTGCAAGCTCAGTGGTGGAAAGCAAGACCAGCCTCCCAAGCTGCACCGTTGTTGTGCATCCCAAAGAAGAATAGTACCTTGAGGACTGCGTTGGATGCATGCCAACGCAATGACAATACGGTGAAGGATGTGACTCCACTTCCAGATCAGAAAGTGATTTGAGAAGACATGGCATGAGCAAAGTTCAGGTCAAAGATTGACCTGATGGATGCGTACGGACAAGTGAGAATTTGCTTGTTTGACATACCAAAGACAGTGTTCTTGTTCATCATGGGAACATACATCAGTAACATAATGCAGATAGGAGACTGCAATGCTCCTGCAACGTTCCAGAGGTTGATGACCTCTATCTTTTGAGATGTGATCGGAAGATTTGTCCACATATATTTGGACAATATACCAATTCCATTGAGGAACATGAAGAGCATCTTCATGTCATATTCAAACAATTGAGGTCCAACTTGCTGCCTCAAATGGAAGAAATGTGAGTTGTATGCTGAGACTGTAAGGGGATGCTTTATTGTGGAAAGCCAGGCAGACGCATCAACCACTCAAGCCAACCACCAAGTGGGGCAAGTGTCGAGCAAGCACAGTGACAAGCAACTAGCAGGCAAAAAGGCAGGCCACCGACAAGGAGTGGAGCAGGAGGGCGAGAGCAGAAGGCAAGGTCATCACTGAGGAGCTCACAGTAATGCTAATGTGTAGACCCAGAAGCAATGCTATTGCTAAGACTGGGGATGTTCCATCCACCAGTCCTACTTATATACTACATTGGATACACTATGACTACGGTTGTCAGGGGACTCCTCATCTCCTTCCTTTTCTTGTCCTTTATTTTCTTTTCTTATTCTTCTTTTTCTTTTTTGTTTATTTTTTTACCTTTAGTATAGTTCTCCCTTACCTTCTTTTACTGGTTTTGTCCGCTCTAGCTTGCCTAATAAGCTGCATGTGATCTAGCAACTACCAAGTCACATGCCAAAGCTGCATGTGATCTGGCAACTACCAAGTCACATGCCAAAGCTGCATGTGATCCGGTAACTACTGAGTCACATGCTATGTTCAAGTTTTTCACTATTTAGGTTAAGGTTAGCCACCTTGTTGATCTATATAGTTGTTTTCCATGCTTCTGAAGCCTCAGAAGTGTTAGCCCTGGCATAGAAAATCCTTAGACTTGTTCTCTTTGGATTTCCTTCTGCCAGGTGAGCAGTCATTGTAGTGTTACCTATGCATTTTCTAATATACTTTGGATTTCCCTCTGCCAGCTGTGTGACTGAGCCCATAGCCTTTAGAGGTTGCCCTTACAATGGTATATTGACTAATAGAGCTGGTATGTACCAAGCACTAATGAGTAAGCAATATTCAGCATGAGTAAGCCAGCCAATGGCATAAAGGCCTGCTGGCAAGTAGAGTGGGTCCAAAGACTAGCTAACCTGCCAGGTGTCGATGCCAAGACAGGGATGGAGCAGGATAGGCTGGAGCGGTCCAGATGGTGGCTAAATGTGGGTGCCAACGTCAACACAGACTAAGCAAGGCTAGGGTGGACGGTCTGAGGACCTGTCCCCTGACAGAGACAGTAGATTGTCTGGGGCATAAGATTGACAGTCAGAGTATTCACCCTGACTAGGATAAGATTGACCGCATACGCAAATGGCATGTGCCACAGACCTATAATAATGTTCAACAGTTCGTTGGACTGGTGAACTATATCAGCAATTGCTTGCCTGATATAATGGCATATACTGGATCATTAATATTCATTACTCAGAACGGGGCTCTATTCATATGGAGGCCCATACACTAGCAGTGCTTTGAGATGATCAAACAAATCTGCTCAAAGATGCCAGTGATTTGGCCCATAGATCCTAGGCATGATGAGCTGATTTGGCTCATCTGTGATGCATCAAAGACCGGAGTTGGTGCAATGTATAGCCAAGGAAGCTTCTGGCAGAATTGCAGACCCGCCGGCTTCATGTCAAGGAAATTCACCTTGGCACAGCAGAACTATGCCGTTTACAAGCTAGAGATGCTGGCAATACTTGAGGCACTCCTCAAGTGGGAAGATAAGTCGATGGGATACAAGATCCACATCATAACCGACCATAAAGCGCTTGAGTTCTTCAAGACCCAAGCAACCTTGTCCCCTCAGCAATGCCGGTGGATTGATTACATGTCACAATATAACTTTGACATCATGTATGTCAAAGGTGAACTGAATAGAGTCGCTGACTGTCTCTCAAGGTATTTCGAGAGCGATAAAGTCAGTGAACATCATGACATGCACGAATACATCAATGCAGACATTCACATTGATTCACAGGGCAATGATCTGCTGTATCATTGCTACAAGGAGGTAAAAGAGCATGTGGTAGAGCTTTGTGCAATGCAAACGAATGAACTTTGGCAAAGTCAATGCTTGCAAGAATAGCATGAAGCCTGAGACATCAAAGCTGAGCAACTGAAGCAGACTCAGTCCAAGAAGATGGAAATGTCAAAGTCCGGTGTGGAAACCGGTGGTCTTGAACCATCTGGCCAAGACATTACACTTGCTGATGTGTTGATGCCAGCGAGAGAGTATACTGACTCTCCTGTACTTCAGAACAATGAGTTCCTATGTGCTGTACATAGGAAATACCACTAGGACTTGTTCTTTGCTGAGATTCAGCAAAATGCATCAGCTCACCCACGATTCAGCATGGATGAGGATGGACTGATCTGTATCGTGAACATTTGAGGATGTAGAGTGGTATGCTTACCACATGACTGAACTCTCATTACATGAATCGTGATGCAAGCTCACAAGAGTGTTGGTCACTTCGGTACCAACAAGACTCTAGAATACCTGAAGCAGTAGTATTGGTGGCCTCAGATGCAGTTGGAAGTAACAAAGTTCTGTCAGACCTGTGAGGCCTGCCAGCGTTCAAAGACAAGCAACCAGAAACCTGCAGGACTACATTCCCTGCCTGTCCCGACAAAACCTTGGGACTCCATTGGAATGGACTTTGTTGGTCCATTCCCTGAATCCAAAGGTTACAACTACCTTTGGGTGGTAATCTGTTGCATGACTAGTATGGTGCATCTAATACCGGTGCACACAACCGTTACCGCGTCAGAATTATTGTGGATATACTTGCAAGAGATTGTAAGACTGCATGGCCTTCCAAGCTCTATTGTGAGTGATAGAGACGCAAAGTTCACATCTCACTAGTGGCAGGAGCTTCACAAGCTCCTGGGAGCTAAGCTACTCATGTCAACGGCATTCTATCCACAGATGGATGGACAGACAGAGCACACAAATCAAAGTATTGTGCAGATTTTCCATACAGTAGTCCGACCAGACCAATGCAATTGGGTAGATAAGATCCCTCTAACCAAGTTTGCAATCAATGCAAGGCAATGAGCCTGAACTAACGCCTGGCACGTCAGTATACTTGTCAACCAAGAATTTTAATCTCCCAAAAAGTAGTGCAAGGAAGTTATGTCCAAAGTATATTGGACCCTACAAGATCTTGGTCATAGAACCAAGTACATCAAACTATGTACTAGAGCTGCCTGCAGCTCTACAAGCAAGACACATCATACCCAAGTTCCATGTATTGTTACTTAGATGATACAACGTGAACAATAATGCCATGTTCTCTAATCAGGTGACACTCAAGACTTATGACTTTGGCACTACCAATGAACAAGAATGGTTTGTCGAGGATATCCTGGGCCATCAATGACAGGATGGAACACACCTTGAATTCAAGGTGCGATGAAGTGCTGGTGATACAATGTGGGAGCCATATCAGACTTGTGCAAAGCTAGCAGCTTTGGATCAGTACTTAGAGCTGCAAGGCGTCAAACACCCAAGTCAGCTTGCTAAGCGCTCACGTGCTTAGATTGAGTAAGCCAGATTTGATTGCAATCAAATCTATTATCTTATTGCATTGCAATAAGATTACAATTGGATTAGGAGAGGCAGATCTTTTGATTGGATCAGGTTATGTAACCTGATGAGTAAGGATTTTTTTCTTTTCTCTTACCAACAACCAAAACGTCTTTGTAAAATGTCGTACCCATCTCAAGGTACAACGCCTCAGCAGCATCCTCAGAACCTGCAGGGTTTTGGATGAGAGGGGGAGCTGCCCCCGCAGCAACAACAACAACAGCCATCAATGACAACACTGAGTGTGGCGTTGTTTCCGATGATGTCCTAGTGTGGGCAGCCTTCTGCCCAATATGGACAACAACAATTTTACCCTCAATTTATGCCAGTTTTGTACTTTCCAGGACCAGCCAGTCCTGGACAGCAGATGGGTCAGCAGCAGGTGATGTGGGGCATGCCAATGCAGTTTCTGCTAGCGCAGACCCATAGTGCAAGTACCATCCCATTGGAGGAGAACACACTAATTGCGCCACAGGTAGCTCCAATGGAGGTCAACAAGAAGTTATCAAAGCAAGGACAAGTCAAGGTAGCCCCACTTTGACAACAGAGAGACAGGACACCACCTTTCAGAGAGGCTTATAGAAGAGAGCAGAGGCGATTGCCTCCAAAAAGTCACCTGGCACGTGGAAGAGCGCCATGCAAGTTTATAGGGCATAGGCGGTGATGACGCCCAAAAGTCGCTAAGTACTGTCAAGGGTAAACGGTACCTAGCTACTGTGGAAGGTAATGCGTTGGGCGGTCGCTAGTTGAGAGGGAGTCCGGGCAGAGTCCCAGAGACTTAGTTTGTTAAGGAAAATTTAGTAATTGGAAGAAAGGTGCTTAGCAATCTAAGCCGGGTTGCCTGCGAGGCGCTAGGGTGCCAATAGTCGGCGAGGACTTGGCGACGTAACGCAGTTGAAGTGTGCTCGTATAGTACCTAGACAGTCAGCAAGACTGGCAAAGAAGCGGCAAGCTTAGCGTAGTCGGTAAAACAGTAAGTCCCTTGGCGACTTCGAGGAACTTAGTGCGCACAAGTTGAGATCTGAACTGTGGGGATGGAATTCGATGCTCCTAAGACAAAATATGTACAGTATTTATAGGCGCTAAGTCGCCGTGTCAATTAAACTATAAGTTGCTAAGTAACAAAATGGGGAATGGATTATGACAAAAAGAATAGAATGTGAAATAGCTAACCCACGGCATCTATCATTCGGTAAGCGCTAAGTCACCAAGTGAGCACCGAAAGCAGTCAAATAAACGGTGACTATCCTGGGGTCTGAAACAATCAAGGGGGCTGGCGTCGCCAAAGTCGCTAAGTGTTGGTAAAGGTAAGCGTCGCTAATCGCTAGGCACCGGGGCTGAAGAAGTGGCGACCTGCTGATAGCCATCGGCAAGTTGTTAAACGCGTAATCTTATAAGGCGCCGGCTATCTTTGATTGGTGACCTGTTATCAAGCCCGAGGTCATGTGTGTGGTCCGTGCGTTAACAGTCAGGTGAGCGAGTCCCGTGGTCTGGAAGTCCCATGCGCTAAACATCCTGTGGTCGCCTAGTCATGTGTCGTCCGCGTTGCGCCTGCTTGCCTGAGTGAGCCACCAAACTGCTATCAATAAAAGTCACTAATTATAGCTTTGCTGCGCTGAGCCCAGCCCAGGTCTTATCAGCGGGACAATCCTGCATTGTGAGGTTTGGTGCAAGGTCAACCTTGACCTCAAATGGCCCCTCATCGGCGGTTCTCCTCTCCGAAGTGCGCATCATCTCCACAGCATGCAACATATAGCAAGAAGGGAAAGAAAAAGGAGGTGGGAACACTGTCAGGTTCCGCTGACTCAGGGGCTCAGCAAGTCTGGGCGAGGCCTTATGAAGCAGACTCAAGGGGTTTACGGACACAACAGAGGCTTACCGGGGTAGATGAGATACGTCGGAGCATGGGGGAGCACCCCGGAGTTGAGGTTTTGCTGGGTGAAGTGCGCCGGAGCGAGGGATGTGGGGCACAAGCGGGGAGTGAGTGCCAGGAGCGAGTAAGTGGACAAGGGGGTTTTGGGACGATCAGTGGAGCTGCGGATGTGCTAGTGGCTGTGTCATGGGAATGGCGCAAAGAGTGATTGTGGACAAGGTTTTAAGGTTGAATGGTTGTGGAGCCGAGCTCTGGTGGAGCTGGGCCGATTAGGCTGAAGGCCGGGGAAACCGGGAGACTGATGAGAAGAAACGGAAGAGAACTGAGTGGATGGAGTTGGGAAAAGACAAATTGATTGAGAAGAGATAGTGAAGACAAGTAGAGACAAGTACAAGATGATGAAGATAGAGACGAGTACAAGACAAATATACGAGATCAGAGCGATACAAGAGAAACTGGGAAGTGTAGGCAATATCAAGACTACTGTACTAGGTGCTATGGTGGGACTTATATACTGACTACATGTTGAGTAAGGTCCAGGGTCCTGGTCCTGGGTCTGAGGCCTACCCCCGGGGCTTGGGTGGCGTTCCGGAGCACATAGAAAGACAAAGAGAGCCCCACTGGTGTCGGATAGTAGTGGCACCACTGCTTGGGGAGTTGCAGTGGTGCTGCACAAGGGAGGACATGGTGTGATGAGAGGATGCAGTGAGGCATGATGCGGGAACTGATGCGTTGCGATGTATGATGTGTGGACTGATGCACGGGGTGATGCATGATGCGTGGCATGATGCATCGGATGGTGCGTGGCTATGCATGATGCTTCAAATGATGTGTGATGATGCCTGATGCGTCGGGTGATGCATGAATTGCCATGCTGTTGCGCCGGGGGTTGCCGGGGGTTATTGGTGATGTCCAGGAGCACCGGGGTTCATCAGTGATGTCCGGAGGAAGTGCCAGGGTTGGCCGGGGTATGATGTGATGGCCACATTGGGTGATCGTGGAGTTTGTCCCAAGTTGGGGGTCATGTGAGTGGTTTGCCGGGGAGTGTGTGGGGGTGGCCCAGGCCCGGAGCTTAGGCCCAAGGGTGGGTCATGACAAACACCTCTGGAGGTCCGTGTCAGGGGACTCCTCATTTCTCCCTTCTTTCACTCCTTATTTCTTCATTCTTCCTCTATTTATTTCCTTATTTCTGCTGTCACTCTTTTACTTTACTGCTTCTATTCTTTCAACACTATCTATTAGTACTATTCTCAGCCCTTGAGGTGCTCTGGTTCTTTAGTTATCATTCAAACAAGTATAGCCAACACTTCCAGAGGCTTAGTCATCTCAAGGCTAGCCTCTAAATTACTAAGCAAGTCACATGAGACATGTGCATGACCTCTGGCAATGGCAATTTCTGAGTTTTTGATTATTTTCGGAGATTTTCCTTTTTTAGATTATAAATTTTATTGTGGCTTCTGTCATGCTATACAGTTACTTCCCATGCTTCTGGAGCCTTGGAAGCGTCACTCCTGGTATAGGAAATCCCTAGACTTGTTCTCTTTGGATTTCCCTCTGCTAGGTGAGTAGTTATGGTTGTATTACCTATACATATTCTAATATACTTTGGATTTCCCTCTGCCAGCTGTGTGACTGAGCCATAGTCTCCAGAGGTTGCCCTTACAGCAGAACGAGTCTCTACATTTTGGTCTGGGAGCCCCCTTTAGCCTGTTTGAGCCCTCTTAGGTCACTCCTTCACTGGATTATCTCTGCTTCTCTGTTGCTTCTATGACCCAACCAGCCCCCTCAAGTGCTCCCTTGGACGCTTCTGCCCCTCAGGATGATGCCTGGGGTCGCTTGCTGGCTCTAGAGACTCAGGTGCAGACCACTCAAGCTTCCCTCACCCTTCACACCACCAAATTTGCTGGATTATGTCAGGCCACAGACACTATCTCTCATTTCCTTCAGGCCCTCTTAGAGCACCTCCCTCTCCCTCCTACCCCTCCCCAGGCACCTCCAGTTAGGTCTGACACCCCTCCAGTCCCTCGCTCTGGGGCCTTCCCCCCTGTTCATGCCAATATTCCTCATCCAGCACTCCTAGATGCATTCAATGGTGACCGAGCCATGGGCGAGCAATTTTTACAATCATGTATCACCTACCTGCAGCTCAGTGGTGAAGCCTTTCCTTCTGATGCTCTCAAAATTGCCTGAGTTCTTTCCTACATGAAGTCTGGACAAGCTTCAACATATGCGCTACGAGTTTTTTGACGTCCTGGAGGAGTAGAGAGCTTTGGAAGCTGGGATCAGTTTGAGAAGGAGTTTTGAACCGAGTTCTTTCCCTTGGACTCTGCTAAGGTGGCAGCTCTTACTCTCCGAGACCCTCACCAATACAGACAGGGGAAGCAGACCCTAGATGAGTACATTGACTCCTTCTGAGCTCTTGTTGAGCAGGCCTGCTATCCGGATGGTCTTCAGCTCTATCCCACCTTCCGAGATGGCCTCCTCTCCTCTCTCATGGATCGGATCAACAGTATGGCCAAAGGACAACCTGACAACGCACATATTGAGTCCTGGTACCAAGTAGCACGTGACCAGTGGCAGCTCATGGAGTTAAGGCATGAGCTCCACCAAGGAACTACCTCTTGTTCTGCCTCACATGTATCTTTACCTGCTCGTCCTCCCATCCAACTCTCTTTCCTATTTTGCACTCCAGCCCCAGCTCAGGTACCTGCTGCATGCCCTCTCCCTTTAGGAGTCCCCATGGACGTTGATGCCTTTTGCCAACACTCCTCTCTTCCTCTCCTCTGTCGTCGCTGTGGAAAGCCTGGTCACTTTGCTTGATATTGCCCTCAGAGGTTGGAGGTATGCTATCTCTCAGCCTTAGAGCAAGAAGAGCTCCTTCTCCAGCTCCTGGCTGCTAGAGATGCTCAAGGAAACCCTTCTCCAGATGCACAGATCAGAGCAGAACCTTTGGATAAGTCCATGGGTCCTGTGGAGGCTGTAATAGAACCTTTGGATGAGTCCTTAGGTTTTACAAGGGAGGGTTTTCAGTAGGGCAACGGATGAGTTGTATGCCTCTGCCACCTGGTGCTAGTCAGTTTGCATGCCTACCAGTAGAATCTTCCAATATATTGCCCTCTATCAATGATTCTCTGGCTGAAACTGTAAGCACCTCCTCCGATGTACAAAATACCCCCTTGGTTAAGGCCTCAGCTGAGACCTCTTCTCCTCCTCCTTCTGTCCAACGCCCACATGTCCCAGCTTAGGAACAATGCCTCTCTCGCCGCTATGTTGTTGCCTCTACTCCCTCTTCTAACTCTCTGCATCTCAATGTAGAGATTGAGACAACTGACACTCAGCAGACTTGGAGCATTATAGCTCTTCTGGACAGTGGTGCCACTGGACTCTTCCTTGATACTCACTATGTAGAACAACACCAACTCACTACTCAGCCTTTTTCTTGTCCCATTCCAGTCTATAACATTGATGGTACACTCAACAAAGCTGGATCCATCTGCTCGGTGGTGGATTTAGTCCTTCATTACCAGACTCATTCTGAGCATGCTGTCTTTGTGGTCATCAGCCTAGGGAAGCAGGACATGATACTTGGATTCTCCTGGCTACGTGACCACAACCCTGAAATTGACTGGACCAAGAGTAAAGTGAGTATGAGCCGCTGCCCCTGACGGTGTTCTACATGTGCCAAGAAGATTAGAGAGGAGCGTAGAGCCTCAGTCCGTGAGCGCGCTGCTATATGTGCTTGCCGAGTTGGACACCTCCTCTTTGCAGACCTCAACCCACTGGATCCTCCTCCCTTGGCGTACCCTTATAGAGAGGCCCTTTATGAGGACGTTTGAGGTGTAGTGAGTGAAGCCCAGATAGAAGATAGATGTGAGGGTGAATTTGTGTGTGCTCCTGACTCAGAGTCTCCAGACAAGGCCATTGAAACAGGTGATAGGATTTATGCAACTACTTTATGACCTCCTCCAACTGCGGCAGAGATTAGAGCTAGCCAAACTACTTCCCAGCGACTAGCTCAGGCCTTTGCCGCCAACTCTGCTCCTAAATCATTCTGGGATGCAGTCCCTCATCACCTGCAGGACTTTGAGGATGTTTTTTCTAAGGCGTCATTTGACTCCCTGCCAGAGTGCAAGCAGTGGGACCATGCTATTGAGCTTACACCCAATGCTGAGCCCTCTAGCTGCAAGGTCTATCCTCTCTTTCCCCGAGAACAGGATGAGCTTGATGCCTTCTTGCAGAAGAATTTAGATTCTGGTTGCATCTGTCCTTCAAAGTCCTCAATGGCCTCTCCAGTCTTTTTCATTAAGAAGAAGGATGGATTTCTATGTCTAGTTTAAGACTATTGAGTTTTGAATGCGATGACTGTGAAGAATCGCTACCCCTTACCACTCATTTCAGAGCTTGTCAACAACCTCCGAAGTGCACGCTATTTCACCAAGTTGGATGTCCACTGGAGCTACAACAATGTGCGCATCAAAGAAGGTGATGAGTGGAAGGCAGCATTCTGAACAAATTGTGGACTCTTTGAACCTCTGGTGATGTACTTTGGCCTTACTAATAGCCCAGCCACCTTCCAGACTATGATGAACAACATCTTCTGAGACCTTATAACGGAGGGTGTTGTGTGTGTATATCTTAATGATATCCTCATCTATACCAAGACTTTAGAGGCGCATTGTTGGATTACATGCATCGTGCTGGAACGTCTCCACCAACACCAGCTCTATCTCAAGCCAGAGAAGTGTGAATTTGAGCAGACCA
>QLOM01001576.1:0-11863 GCA_003313785.1 Termitomyces sp. MG148 | reverse complement strand
TATTTCATTGTTTTACGTCTTGCAATGTCATTGTCGTCTGTGTTTGTTGTATATCTTAATTCTTGGCTTTTGTTTACGCCACCAGTAGTACGAGAATGCCTCATCGAGGCCTTGCAGTGGTTCAGGTCATGGTATGATTATGCCAGCGTTTGGCTGACAGTTGGGATGATGGGGGCGGGGTCCAGGGAAGTAGGTGCAATAGGAGCCACGTATCGACCACTGGGTCCTGCCTTGGGAGTAGCAACAGGCATGGCATGCACCTTGGATTTCTCAATAGGCTCTTCAAAGGGAGTATCAATCATAACTTCATCTTGCAACTCAAGCAACAGGCACTGTTCCCATTGACAAAGAAGCTGACCCTAACTAAGGTGGAAATCAACGGGATATGGCAGAGTGGGCGGAAGTTGCTTGGGAACATCAGAAAAACATAGAGTTGGTGAACAAAAAGAACAACCCTGGAACAAAAACCACAAAATGGATAAGGAGGAGGAGTGAACAGAGCAACACGTACTGTAGAGGACTTGGTAAAAGAAACCAAAATAGGCAAAGAAGGACAATCCCCACGAGAGGAGGCTTGCAGTAGAGTAAGAGGGGGCAGCCCTAAGTCACTGGCAGCTTGCAACGCTTTGCAAAATACTGAAGCCGCCCACAGGGCTCAACAGTGCCACCCCCATCACTCAACATGGAGGCGCCGCACCTGGTCCAGCCGGAGCCAGCCAAGGCAGAGGCCATGGCCAGAAGTGCAGGACCGGTAAAGAACAGCAAGGTCTTTGACGACTTTGCAATCATTCAGGGTTTTGTCAGCATGGGCCAGAATTGAGATCAATAAAGAGTCAGCCAAGCTAACAAAAGTACAGGCAGCCTCCTCAAAGAGGTGGGTAATATCAACAACAAGCACCAACAACATAAAAAATGGTGCAGGAAAGGTAGAAAAACAATGAGTCTTTATAGAAAATAAGGTGTGGAATTGGAACGAAGCTACCAGAGCCTTCACAGGGTTGCACCATGCCTATAGACCCTCTACCCCAAGAAAGCTGAATAATAAAAACAGACAACAAAGGCTGCCGCTTGTAACAAGGACAGCAGGCACTAGGAACTAGCAAAGACAAGGTCAGAGGGAAGAAAGAAAGTTACCAAAAGATACTCAAGAAGGCAATGCAACAGGCCGCCAACACGTATACCCAGCAAGGACAACAACCAAGTAAACAAAACAGGACATGACATACCAAGGAATGGATACAGAATTGGACTCAGAAAGAAAAGAATGGAAGGCACAGGGATTCTGATTTTAAAAGAAAACAATGATACACGGCTATACTATGGGTCAGGTGCTAGGTATGAAGAAGACGGGCCATTGGCAAGTATGTTGGGAAAGGCGTTGGGGGAGAAGTAGTTGTTGGCCAGGGCACTAATGCACTCCTGCTGATAGCAAACAAGGGCATTTACGTGGGTCACAATGATATTGGCATTTTAGCGGGAAAGTGCCAGCTGGTGATGGGCGGCTTTGGCATCCACCCAGATGGCAGCTGCATAGACCTGCACTCAATCCTGGAGGTGCTGGAGCTTGACTCGGCTCTGTTGAAACTCCATGGGAAAGGGCAGGCCAGCAGGGAGCCACTGCCAATCTGTAGTGCCATGAAGCAACAGCAGGCGCACCTAGGTAACAATTAGGACCAAAACAGAACACAGAACAATGGCGAGGGACTTACATTAAAAATGGGCAAACCGGGCAGAGAAGGGGAAGAGGAGCAGGATAGTGCAGTCAAAGAGGTGGAGGAAGCAGACAGCACTTGCAATGGAACAAGCAAAGGATGCGAGTCAGAGAAATCAATTGGAACAAAGGGCCTCAGGACGGAGCGAGGCAGCGGCCGGTAGACAGTCCTATCAAGTAGGGACGGTTGGTCCAAGACAGCAGCCACCTACCTCCAAAAGGTATCAACCCCAAATACAAGACAAGAACACAAGCCCACATACGACGGCGCTACCGACGGCATCTGACCATGGTTCCTGTGGGTGGAGGAGCCACCGCTTGACAACCAGCCATTGCATCTTGGCATGACAAGGCCAGGTGACATGAGGGAGTTGAACCTCATCCCAGGTCACGAGTACAGCGGATAAACCAGTAACAATCTCCCAGTTGTAGTCGGTAGTGGTGGTAGTACCAATGAAGACGTCTAGTAAGGTGTCCACCATAAGGATGAACGTGCATGCATATGGAATGGCAACCTGTGAAATAGAGGAGTTGGGCAAAGAAGACATACCGCACTTTGAAATAAGGGACTGCATATATACGGAGCAGGGGACAGCATCTAACATATGCAAGACCAGGGTCGCCCCCGAAGTGCAAAAAGCACCCAAACTTTGGCATCAGTCAGCCCAACTTAGCATGCAACCAGCAGACCCCATTTAGAAAGGAAGCACAGATCAACAGGAGACCATCAACAGAAGATGTCTAATGGGTAAACAAAACAGGTGATTTATTCAGAAGCTCAAAGCTACGTAACTATGGACATAGATTCATGAAAGTTTGAGGGACTCGGGAGGGCATGGCTGCATGAGGGAATCAATGTGGGTGGGTTGGATTTCATTGAGCAGGTGGTCCATAAGTTCCCACTCCAAAGCACTATCACACTCCTGTAAGTAACACACCAAGGCACCATGCCATGCTTCATAGAGGAACAACTTGCAATGCAACAGCATGAGTTGACAGAGGCAGAATTGGACCTCAAGACAGACAATATCTAGGTGCTCAACAGCAAGCTTGTTAATACGGGACAAGGTGTGGTGATCTTGGAGAAAGTTGATTAGAAAGGGGAGATTGGTGAAAATATGTTGCTGGTCACCTGGACCATGGAAAGTAGGCGGGCAGGATTGCTAGAAGGGAACCTCATTGTGGGAACAGGAAACAAAGTAATGACAAGATAACCTACTTGGAAGCAACAGCCTTGTCAAAGCGGTCCCTGGTAAAGAGGGGGGGTAGAAGATCCAGGGAAGGAGGGGGACCAGGATTTGTGGCAGTGGTGGAACCAACAATCTAACAGGAGGCACTGAGCAACGTGGGAGCATGCCTAAGAGAACTCCTCCCAACTGCCAGTCTTGCCACACCTCAAGCAAGGCAGCAAGGCTATCAATAAGGACATGATCGTTTTCTGAAGAGGACAAAAAGACCACCAGAAAACGGTTGACCAAGCTAACAAAAGTACGGGTGCAAGCAACTGCAAAGACATAAAGCAGTGACACGGGAGGAGGAACCATGGCACCTAAAACCAGATAAAACACAAGGAAAAGAGAGAAAAACAAAGCATCTTAGCTTTATACACTACAGGATGCAGGGGTGGTAGAAATATGCCCGTTGCGCACCAACTCCTTGGAAGAAATACCGCCAAGAAAAACGGGATCACACGACGTGGGCATGAATGGTGGACATTGCTACATGCAGGTTTATTTGTGCAAGCAACAGAGCAAACAGTCAAAACAATTCTACAAAAGAGTACCTAAAGGGATAACAAAGATGGCGGATGATACAGGTACTCAATTGTCTGGTGCTAACAAAAGAACAAGAAAAACAAAAAAAGATGGACGGGGCCATGAACTCAGGAAGACCAGTTCTGAGCCTACTACGCAAGTCCGGATTCACACTCTTGAACGTAATAATCCAAGGCATTGATATGCTCCAAAGTGGCGTCCGCGTCCTGGTGGGTCAGTGTCAGGCGACAGAAAACAGCTGACAGGTTAGCATAGGCCCCATTAAGGTAGCCTTGAGCTTGCATAGTAAGCGCTGCCAGCTCATCCCAACGCAGAAAAAAATTGATTGGGAATGGAAGGTTGGTCGATAGCCGTGGAGCATTGGAGGCCAGCAACAGGGAGAGGAAACAAGGCTAACAAGCAAGTCAGCAGAATGGAAATGGGTAGCTTTAGATGAATTTACCAAGTACGGCCCTGGATAGAGGGGCTGGGGGCATGCCATTGAGGAAGGGGCCAACAAGTGCCAGATTGGGGGAGCTTCGCAAAAAAAGAGAGATGCAAGACATAGGAGGCAGGATGGCAAGAGAAGAGCTAGTGCAGGGCAAGATGCTAACAACTAAGGAGATGACTGATTGGGGCCAGGCCTTGTTCTGGTGGAGCGACCACCAATTGACCATTAAGTCCCAAGCAAGATAGGCACGCGCCCACTGCACACCCTCCTGCCAATGCTCTTCTCACTGCTCCAAGAGTAGGGCTAACCCTTTGACCACGGCGCAGTTGTTATCCAACAGAGATGTGGCTATTGCCAGGTCTAAGACTTGGTTGATGAAGCACACAAAATCAGCAGGGGCATTAGGATCAATTGAAGGCATAGAAAAAGCAACAAAAAGGCAAGAGTCTATTGCGTGACAGGCAGGAAGCAGTTTATGAAAAGACAACATGCATGAAAACCCAATCAGAGACAACCGACCTTGGAAAAGGAACCCCTGGCACCACCTTCTAGCGTGGGGAGGAATCCGTCAATGTAAAAATGATCAGACGTATGGGCAAGAAGAGAAGCTCAGTCTGGGACAAAAACAACAAGCATGAGGCAAGAAATAGATAGGCAAGCTACTAGACATGCATACAAAAATACAATAATTATCTAAGCCTCCGACAGCATCGCAATGCAGTCCAAGGGATCATTGAGGGAAGCAGAACAGAAGTTGGTGGCCACAGCAGGAAGATGATGCAAAATATTGCCCTCCAGGGCCAGGTCACACTTCTGCAGGTACCAGGACAAGTTGTCCAGCTGATCAGTTAGCAGGGACTGGTTGCGGTGGATAAGAGCAAGGTGGTGGAAGCTGGACAAAAGCTCTGCACAAGCCAAATCAAAGTGTTTGCAGGCATGCATGGTCAAGGCAGATAATTAAACCTGATTGCAGGATGAATTAAGGGGATACAGGAGATCTGCAGGAAGCCACTGAGGAAGAAGGAAGGTGGATTCAGGGAGCAGGAAAGAGTAAGATCCAATTGGAGGTGTGCAGGACCACGATGGGAATGTACCAACAAAGGCTGAAGAACTTGAGGGCGGCCTCCAAGACCGGGTGGCAGGGGAACAGCAGACAAAACTGAAGCAGATACTGCTGTGGGCAGAGCAGATAACACCAGAACTGGGTGACAACGCATGGGCTAAGACAACTGGGGCTGAGAGAGAAAGGAGTTGCCATTGCTGTGCAAACACTGCCGAGCCATCAGCCAACAACCAAAAGACTATGGAAGACCACGTACTATGTGCAGCAAAACGGCATGGGGCCATGACTCATCTTGATGCTGTGCCCACTGCTCCACCATCAGGTCACAGGCAAGCTGGACGTGGGCCTATGGTATACCCTCCACGCGACAATCCTCCCATTGTTTGAGGAGGACTGCAAGGCCTTCCACAACTACTCAATCATTCAACGAGAAAAGGGACACAGCAAGCGCAAGGTCCAGGAACCGATTGGCCAGTGATGCAAAGTTACAGGCATTGGAGGCCTCAAAAGCATACATAGCAGACAAAGGAGGGTTGAACATGTATGTCCATCGACCAATACACATGACTATAAAAAGGGCAGGAACTGATCAGGGTCAAGCAGGCATGGATGAACCCCATGTTAGGACACAGGTAGGGACTGGGGACAGTCCCAATCTCAGTTTGGGGGAGGATGATAGGGGCTTAGTACCGCTGAAGGCAGAATGGCCCCAAAACAGAAAAATGGGAACTCCAGTACAGAGAAATGGTAGTGGTAGTAAGTCAAACCTCACAGCGTGGCAGACTCAAAGAGAATACGTGTAAAGCCCTGGGCCAATGGATCAAGGAAGAAGTAACCACGCTAGCCACAGAAAGGTGGACTAAGTAAATGCTTTGAATGACTTCTTTGAGTATACGTCCGATTGTCGAGTGAGCACGTCAGGTTTAGCTCTGAGTTGTCCAGAGCGGTAGTGAATGGTGAAGTCGTACTCGGAGAGGACCTTCGACCAGCGAGCTTGATGGCAACTGAGCTGTTTTGTGGTCGTGAAATACTGGAGGTTGTTGTGGTCCGAGTAGACCTGGATGCAATGTGGGGCTCCCTCAAGATACACCCGCCACTGTTTGAAGGCCTCTACAATGGCGAGTAGCTCCTTGTCGTAGATGTCATAGTTGAGCTCAGTGAGGATCATTGAGCAAGTATAAAAGGCTACTGGACAGAGATTGTTTGTCCCAGGCTCCATCTGGGAGAGTATACCAGCGATAGCATAGTCAGAGGCATCGCACTCAAGCACGACAGAGAGGGAGGGGTCAAAGTGGCGGAGGATGGGGGCGATGGTGAAGGCCTTCTTGAGGAGCTCAAACACGCTCTGGCACTTGCTGTCCCAGTTCCAGAGGGTGTCTTTGCACGTGAGTCAATTTAGGAGTTTGGTGATCCCGGAGTAATTGTCAATGAACTGGCAATAGAAATTGGCAAACCCCAGGAAAAACTGTACCTCCTTGACATTCCAGGGTTGCAGCCAGCTAAGGATCACTTCAACCTTGGTGGGGTCCATGCAAACACCGTCCGGGGTGACAATGACTCCAAGATACTCAACCTCAGTCATGTGGAAGGAGCACTTCACCGGTTTGGCGTGAAGGTTGTGCTCCCGGAGACACTCAAGAACGCGGCAGACATGGCCCCGGTGCTCTTCCAGTGAGTTCAAGTAGATGAGGATGTTGTCTAGGTACACAATGACAAAGATGTTGTTCATATCATGGAAGATGTCATTCATGAAATACTGGAAGGTGGCAGAAGAGTTGGTCATACCAAAGGGCATTACTAGGTACTCAAAGAGGCTGTAGCGTGTACAGAAGGCGGTCTTCCATTCATGTCCTGGGGCTATACAGATGTTGTTATAGCCAGACCGGGGGTCAATTTTTGTATACACCTTGGTGCTGCAGAGACGATCAACTAAGTCACCAATGAGGGGAAGTGGATACTGGTTCTTTTTGGTGATTTGGTTGAGCCCCTGGTAGTCGACACAGAGGCGTAGGGAACCATCCTTCTTTTTGGCAAAGAGGACCAGGGCACTGGCAGCAGAGATTGAGGGGCGAATGAAACCTTTACCGAGCATGTCGTCGAGGTAGTCTTTCAAGGTGCGGAGTTTGACTTCTGACATGTTGTAGATTTTGCTGAAGGGGGGTGAGGTCTCTTCTTTGAGGTCAATCTGGTGGTCGTAGGGCCGGTGCGGAGGAGGAAGTTCTTTGATGCTGCCTTCAGAGAATACATCAGCAAATTCATGATACTGGGGGAACTACTTCATGTAGGATCTGATCCTCTGTTTTGAGTGGCTTTGGGGGGGTGGCTTCGGTGCGCAAGTGTTCTTCCGGTAGGGTGAGGAAGATGTGGAGCTGGAAGGCAGGGGTGCCGTCTTTCATGATGCGGGTGAAGAGGGCGGCGCCGATGATTTTGATGTCTAGGGCCCCAGGGTCGGTAGGGCTGGGAGTGTCATCGAAGGCGGAAGTAGGTGGTGGTGTCCCAGAGCATCGGTTGGGGTAGTGTGGACTTTTGTACTTGCTTCAGGGGATGTTGGGGAGAAATTTTTACAAGGGTGCTCAAGGGGGACCGGAGTGGTGTCTGGTTTCTACTTCTCCCCCTTTCTGGGTCGTTCTTGGGCACGGCAGGGCTTGGGTCAAGGTCGAGGTTGTTGGTTGGTTGTAGGCGGAGGTGGATTGTGGCTGCTAGGCTAGCATCAGGACCAAAGAACGTCATTGTGAGGTTCTCCCAGTCGATGTCAGGGTTGATGTCTTGCAGCCATGGCAAACCTAGGATGATTGGAGTTGACTTTGGTAATTGGGTTACCAGGAAGTTAATGGAGAATTTGAGGTTGTTGTCGAGGGTGAGGACATTGGAATGGGATCTGGTGATGGGTCCGGAGGTTGCGGTGTGGCCATCGAAGAGCTATAGTTCAAGGGGTTTGTTGAGGGTGTCGAGGAGGTCTAATTGGTTGCTAATGAACATCCTGGTCGTGCCGCTGTCAACAAGGGCAGGGATCACGTTGGGGGAGTTGCTGAGTTGAGCGTTAATAATAAAGGATTGGGCGGACTTTGAACATAGCTGCAGGGAGACCTCCAGGGGTTTGGCGGCGAGCTCTGGGGTGTCGGTACTCAAGGGGATGTTGAAGGGTATGGGCTCCTGAGCGGATGTGGCATGGCGGTTAAGCTGCAGAGTGAGGGCCTGCCAGTCAATCCGGGAGTTCGTAGCATGGAGCCAAAGGAGTCCGAGTATGAGCGGAGCAGAGGTGTGGAGTTTGGTGACGAGTAACTGGAGGTTCTGCTGGGACTTATTAGCAAAAGTGATGGGCATGTCGATGCAATGGGTGATGTTGCCAGCAGAAGTGGAGCTCCCATCGAAGAGGTGGAGCTGTACGAGGATGGGTAATCTCTGGGGGGGATGGGGCACGAGGTGAACCAGAGAGGAATCGAGGAAGTTATCCATGGCACTGCTGTCCACCAGGGTGTTGACCGGACTAGGGTGAGATGCAAGGGCGGTGTGGAGCAATAATGTCTGAGGGGATTTTGAGGGGAGTTGTGCCGAGAGGGTGTCCAATGATGATGTTGTTGCACGTAGATGTGTAACCAGGGTGGAGAAGACGTTGGGATCAGGGTCGCAATTTAGTGCGTCTTCTTGGTCTAAATTGCTGCCTCATTTTCCGTAAACTGGAAGTTGCATTCTTCTCCGTCAAAGGTCCAGATAGCCTGGCCCATGGCCTGGCGCTTGGGGCAATTGTTGATGAAGTGGCCTTGCTCTCCGCACAGAATGCAGGCCCCTTCCCAGCATCGCTTCTCCTGAGTTTCCTCAGGCATGTCGATCCAGGGCCTACTCCTGAAACAATTGGCCCAGAGGTCCTCCTCGTTGTCGGGCTGGTCCAGGGTGTCATTGTCTTGGTTGTGAGAGGGTTCAAGGGTGTCGGGGGTGGTCTGCGGGGCGTTGTGCATGTCGGCGGCGTTGAGCTGGGTGGATTGTCAGGGGCCAGGGGTGCGAGTGGTGATGGGTGGCCCTCGGCCATTGGGGGTTTGCGGGGGATTGCTGGTGGCTTGCGGGGCATCAGAGGATTGGTTGTTCTGGGTGTTGGGGTTGCATACTGGCCAATTGTTGCTTCCAGAGCTGTTCCAAGTTGTCCAGGGTCCTGCCGTCTCGCTTTGGTCCTCCCAGTATCGCTGGTCAATCTCCATGACTAGGGCCTTGTAACCATTGTAGGTGGGCTGTTTGGGGGCAAGCCAGAGGACGTCCTTGATACGTTGGGGCAGGGCGCAGCGCAGGGCAAACCAGAGAGCGTTGTAGTTCCAACCTGTTTTGTAGGCTTTCCTTTTGAAGCAAATGATGAAAGCGGTGAACCATTCCTCCAGGCACATGCGTAAGTTGAACAGGGCCTCCTCTGCTTCCACTACTATGTCGAATATGCTGAATTTACTGGAGAACTCCTGGACAAACGCTTGCCAGTTAGAGAGAGCCGGGTTATTGGCGTCAAACCGGAGCATGGCAGTGTAATGATCAAAGGCAATACTCTGGAGGTATGATGCTGCAAAGGCCACCCATGAGCTCTCAAGTTGAAAAGTGACTGGCTTAGCTTGGAACATGGTAAGGCATTGCATGAGGAAAGTGCGCCACTGGCGAGGATTGCGGCTATGGAAGGGTTCAGGTTTCTGGAGGTCAAGTTTTCCTTCGCGGGCCAGGGTGCCGCAGGCGTCATCCTGCGGGGCAGAGTTGCGGGGTGGCCTGGCATTGTAGTAGTAATAGTAGTGGTTACCACCACGCGGCGGGGGGAAGGCATCCATCGTGGGGCCCCATCCCCCTGGAGGTCCGCCGTTGGGGGACCCATTACCTCCTGGAGAGGGGCCTGGGGCCTAATAAGGCGGTAGTGGTCCTCCCAAAGGTGGTGGTCCCTCTACCAGTGGAGGAGGCCTGGCTGAAGGTGGAGGTGGCCCCCCCGGCGGAGGTCCCAGTGGTGGGGGCCCTGGGAACGGGGGTCGTGGCAGGCCAGGATTATGTAGAAGTTGTGGCGGGCCCTGGTCCTGAGGAAGACGAGTCAGTTCCGGGGGTCCCGGCCCTGCGGGTAGGCATGCTGAAGGAGGGCCAGTAGCAAAGAACCGTGCGTTGCAGAGAGGGGGCCCATTACGTCGTGCGTCGAGGTGGGGGGGCCAGTTGCAGACAAACTCGGGGGCCCTGGGTGGTGAGGCATCACCAAGAGGTACCGTGCCGGGACCCGGGGGCTTCTGCTTGTTGGCGTATGAGAGGGTATGCTGGGAGGCTTTGTCGTCATCTGGTGGTAGTGGCACACCTCTTGGGGTTCCGTTGGGAAGATTGGGCTGGAGTGGTTGGTCCCAGGTGTGAAACGTGCTGGGAAAGAAGTTGGCCCGGAGGAGCACAAAGAGCCCAATAGTGCAGGCGGCGGGCTGATCAAAGAGGCTTCCGAAGAGGTTAAGGGACTGAAGGAGGGCAGATGCGGCATTAAGTTCTTCCCTATGGCGCAGGTTCAGAATGTGTTCATGGGATTTGTCCTGCTGGACATGAAAGGATCTTGCTGGGTCTACAGAGTCTTCAAAGGGTCGGGGGTTTGAGCTAGTGTGGATCTTGTCGATTAGTGTCTGCAGCTCGTCCCGGAGGGTTCCATCCACATTCAGGGTGTTTTTTGCATTGGTGGGGAAGGTTCCCTGTTGGTAGTGTTTGTAGAATTTGAGGAGACGGTGGGCCCATAGTTCCGGGATGCCGGTGAGGTTGTGCTGCCCTAGGCTAACAAGGAGTGCTCAGGCATGCCGGGCAAATTCTGCGGGGGTGATGCATAGGGCGTGGAGAATTTTGTCACGTTGTTGGACATAGGCCTTGGCTCGTCATCGTCCTAGTGGGGTGGAAGGCATCTGGGGCAGGGGAAACGGAGGTCGAGGGGGGTGTGAGGCTTCGGCGTGTTTGACAGGAATCTGGGTGGGTAGAACGTAGGAGTAGTGTGTGCTTTGAATGAGGAGGGCGGCGCTTAGGGCAGCGGGGGCTATCCAGCCGATGAGGAGGGTCTCCGGTAGTCCTCTGGGGAGAACGCGTGAGTAGTTCCCTGGGGGTGCATACATGGGGCCAGTCCGCCATTTGTGGGTCATGAGCTGGCTGGGGTGGACATAGGAGACGCCGCTTTGGTCCGCTCCCCAGAAGCGGAGTGGGTGTGTGAGGTATTGTTCGATGAATAGGGGTGGGTAGCTAGGCTGAGGGGTGTGGGAGTGGTAAGAGTTTTCAGGTACGGGCCTTCCGTAGGTGTCAACGTGATAGACAGGGGTTTGATAAGTGTGGGTGTACATAGCCATTTGAGAACGGGGTAAGATTGAGTCTTGATATTATGTCAGGTTCCGCTGACCTGGGAGCTCAGCAAGTCTGGGCGAAGCCTTATGAAGTGGACTCAAGGGGTTACGGACACAACAGAGGCCTACCAGGGTAGATGAGTTACACTGGGGCGTGGAGGAGCGCACCGGGGTTGAGGTTTTGCTGGGCGAGGTGCGCCAGAGCGAGGGATGTGGGGCATGAGCGGAGAGCGAGCGCCAGGGGCAAGTAAGTGAACAAGGGGGTTCCGGGACAATCAGTGGAGCTGTGGCTGTGTCAGTGGCTGTGTCACAAGAATGGCGCAAAGAGTGATTGCGCGGACAAGGTTTCAAGGTTGAATGGTTGTGGAGTCAAACTCTGGCAGAGCTAGGCTGATTAGGCAGAAGGCTGGGGAAACTGGGAGACTGAAAAGAAGAAACGGAAGAGAACTGAGTGGACGGAGTTGGGAAAAGACAAATAAATTGAGAAGAGATAGTAAAGACAAGTAGAGACAAGTACAAGACAATAGAGATAGAGACGAGTATGAGACAAATATACGAGACCAGAGCAATACAAGAAAAACC
>QLOM01001575.1:0-10307 GCA_003313785.1 Termitomyces sp. MG148 | reverse complement strand
GTCCCGGCCCTGGGTCTGAGGCCTACTCCTGAGGCTTGGGTGGCATTCTGGAGCACATAGGAAGACAAAGAGAGCCCCACAGGTGTCAGATGGTAGTGGCGCCGCTGCTTGGGGAGTTGCGGTGGCGTCGCACAAGGGAGGACGTGGCGCGACGAGAGGATGCAGCAAGGCATGATGCTGGAACTGATGCATTGCAATGTATGATGCATAGACTGATGCGTGGGGTGATGCATGATGCATGGCATGATGCGTTGGGTGGTGTGTGTGATGGCCATGTTGGGTGATCGTGGAGTTTGTCCCAAGTTGGGGGTCGTGTGAGTGGTTTGCTGGGGAGTGTGTGGGGGTGGCCCAGGCCCGGAGCTTAGGCCCGGGGGTGGGTCGTGACACCCCCAATTAGACCGCACTGCGGTCTACACACTGCAATGGTCACACCGTCAGTAGGTCAGGGATGAGAGCAATCAGCGAGCTCTTTGCTGCCTGGAAGGGATTGGCCATCTCATTATCCATGTCGTAGTCAAGGAGTTCCTCCTCAGCGGCAGGCTTGGGCTGAGTTCCCAAGGGTCCTGCTCGAGGTGGAGAGTCCTTGTAGTCCTGGAGGGGTGACAACGTCAGTGAATGGTCAACATAGGGGTTCTCTGGGGCTTCCTCCGGGCCGCTGAGAGGTACCACCTCCACTGAGTAATCATGCGTCCATAGATCACATGCATGGGGGTCTTGCCCAATGCTGAGGTACATTCCATTGCGGAATGCATCATGGTAGACACGGCAGTTGTTCTGCTGCTGCAGCATTAACCAATAACGGTCTCTATCGGTGGCATCACGCCACCCATCCCACTCTGCAATCGATGGAGGAGTCCCCATTGTGTCGAGGCAATGGCACCAAGCATCATCCATGACGGCGGCCTCAAGTTGTAGCCAGTGTTTGGCGAAGAAAATGTGGGTCAAATAAGTGACCCTGTAAGTATACGCATGACCCACCCAGCTGATTGGCACACAGTTGTGTATGAGGATGCGTAGCACGTCCGCAGTGGTGAAGAGCAAGACAGACTCCTCGGGTATGTTGACCTGACGAGTCTCCATGTCAGGGTCTTCAGAAGAAAAGGGCTTGAATGTTCACCCCATAACCTTCTCACATTCTGCGATTGCCTCATGGTACAGTCCTGGCTGTGCAAAGATGTATGCCAGATGACGGTGGACCGTTGTCTTTGATGGTTGGCTGGAGCACAATACCCGTGCCAGGACAAAGCTAAAGAGGCTGCGCCAGTGAATGTGCATGGTGCGGTCGATTGCCAAGCCAGTCCACACATTGGGCATTCTAGGATGCCCATACAGTAGGGCGTATGAGCCCAAGTAGTCCACAGAAGAACTCTCCATTCCTGCTGGGGCACGTCCTCAGGTATCTGAAGGCAATGCACCTTGTTTTGTTACTGAAGGCAAAGCGCCTAGGTTCTTTTTACTTTGTCGAAAGGGGTGGGCCGAAACTCTAACCAGCCCTGGCATTTTCTCAGAGGCCTGATACTCCTCCTTACTCATCAACACCACTTGGTGGTCCAAAGGCAAGCCAGGCATATCCAAGCCTATCTCCTCCACCTCTTTCACCGTTGGTTGCTTCCAACGGCTAAGTCACAGAGTGTCCTTACGCTTCTCCATGGTACGGTGTCTCTGTATGCGGCCATCGGTGTTGTCTGCTGCTGCTCTTTCTGCTGGGAGCGCAATCCCATTGATCATGACTTAGCCATGCTCAAAGTCGAGCTAAACGTTATTACGTTGCATAAAGGGTGTTCCCAATATCATGTCATAGCAATCAAAGTTTGCTATATCCACATATTCCTGGCCCTGAGAGCCAGGAGTTTGGATAGTAACGGTGGTGCCGTATTGTACTATTGCATGACTTCTTACAGTGCTCAGCTATAATGCTGGCATATCCATTTCTTGTACACATGGGCAAACTGGGGTGTAATGCCTGACATGGTACTACCTGAGTCCCATAGTGTCCAGGCCTTGTGGCCATTTACATCCATGTAAGTCACAAGGCATTTCTTGTCTGACCAATTTACACTTGGTTGCTGCAGCTTTCCTTCGGACTTCCAAAGAGTAACTCTTTTTATTTGGACTACTGTATCTGGCTACAGAACACAATCTGCTGGCCAATCTGCTTTACACTGCAAGTGCAACTGCGTGCAGCACATACCACTGCACCTAATGAGAGCAACGGAGACATATTCAACAAATTGGGTAGTGAGCCCAAACCCAATGAGGGGGACAGTGGCACTGAAGCACCAAATGATGAACTCAACGAGGTGCTCATTGAAGGAGAAGAGTATGTAACTGTCAATGTGTACAACAATGACTACTACAGTTGAAACAGCGACTCGGAGTGCTTGGTGGCCAAGCTTTTCCGTGGTATGGTAGGCTTGGTTGAGCAAGCATTGGCATAGTGCCTGGGTTGGCCACAATTATAGCATGTTCCTGGTGGAGTTGCGACTGGACCCTGTCTGCCAATCTTCTTGTCCCTGGCACCTTTGGGCAAACAATTGCCATCAGGCATACAATCCGGTCAAGGGCGACTGCGCCCTTGCTCTCCTGCTTGCGGGCAGCGCACCACAAACCATGGGTGCCGGTCCTTGTCTAAGTCTGACTTTTTGGCTAAGAATGTGCCAATATGCTGCATGCGTGGTGGAGCACTTCCAAGTGCGGGGCAGTAATTTGCCCTCCGATGGCTACTATGCTGTTCGTAGTGATTTACAGTCTTGAGGGACTTGTCAGGAGACAGGTCCTTGGACTGTCCACCCTAGCCTTGCTTAGTCTGTGTTGATGTTGGCACCCACATCTAGCCACCATCCGGACCGCTCCAGCCCTATTCTGCTCCATCCCTGTCTTGGCATTGACACCTAGCAGGTCAGTTGGTCTTTGGACCCACTCTACTTGCTGGCAGGCCTTTATGCCATTGGCTGGCTTACTTATGCTGACTGTTGCTTACTCATTAGTGCTTAGTACATATCAGCTCTATTAGTCAATATACCATAGTCATAGTGTATCCGATGTAGTATATAAGTAGGACTGGTGGATGGAACATCCCCAGTCCTAGCAATAGCATTGCTTCTGGGTCTATACATTAGCATAACTGTGAGCTCCTCAGTGACGACCTTGCCTTCTGCTCTGGTCCTCCTGCTCCACCCCTTGTCGGTGGCCTGCCTTCTTGCCTGCCAGTTGCTTGTCACTGTGCTTGCTCAACACTCGCCCCACTTGGTGGTCGACTTGAGTGGTTGATGCGTCTGCCTGGCTTTCCACAATAGAGCGTCCTCTTACAGGACTGCTCATACCAAATGGCATATGCCACAAATTCTTCCACGTCATTCACCTCTGGGGATAATCCATTTTCCCTAATCAGGTAGCAATGCATATCCGCTGGAATCCCATCAAGAAAAGTCTTGAGCATGGTGTACCCATCCAGGTATATGGCCATATTTTGAGCATAGTTGTTAAGGGTGTCATAAAACCCTTGTACACCAAGTTTCTCGGTATATCACACTGCTTGGAAGTCCTGTTGGGTGTCCTGCAGTGTTGAGGGGTGTACAAACCAATCATAAAGCCCGGTGAGTACCCCCTTAAATGTCCAGTCATACTGGGCATGGTTTACATGCAAGACCGCACATCTGAACCAACTTTTGGCTTCATCAGCCAAGAACTCTGGCAGAATAAATATCCATTCTTGGTCCATATGGTCTCCACCGTAGAGGCACATTGTCAAGTGGTAATACACATCCATGGCCCAGTCCTCCAGTTCACTGAACTTGGACACTCAGAGTATATCCGAATATGGTGACTATCTGCCTTTTGGAGCTTTACGCCGTCTGGTAGGCATAGGTCCACTCTGAGAGCATCATCAACTACTCAATGAAGATGGTTGTGCATTGCTTTGCAATGCATCTGGATAGCTTCTCGCTGCCCTGGTGCGCGTGTCACAAGATCCATGGCATGAGAGAGAGATTTCCCTCTAGGTACCATGGCCAATTGCTGAGCTTTCTAACCTGGCAAGGGGTTGTTTCCATTGCTTTGAGTCATTAGCTCAGGGCAGATGCTATGACATTGCTCATAGTGCCTCCTGGCACTAGCCAAATTGAGTACATCTCTGCGAGTCATGATTGTAGTGTGTATTTTCTGAAAGTTGGTTGTGAAGCGCCGACACATTTCGTTGACGGGCTTTGTACTGTCAAATATGATGCCCTGGTCATCAATCAGGAATGCTCTCCTTTGCTTGAGGTCACTGTTCCTCATGCGCTGATACAACACACGGTCACTTAGCATCTCTGCCATGGGCACCTGAAGCATCGGTGTCACCTCAGTTCTTGCTTATAGGAGAATCCTGTTACACTTTCCAGACCTGCATGGTCTGTCAGGCCAGTTTGGCTAGCCAAATGAGGTGGAGCCTCCTGTAGCCCCTGTACAAATGGAGTGCAAAAGGTACTCACTTGTCCTGACTGGGGCATAGCCTGCACCTGGGTTAGGGCGTCCACCAGCTCCGCACCTACATCGTGGTTGCAGCACGCTGAGCACTCATCAGACATCTGACTTCAGAGGGTCAATACTCCTGACAATCTTGCTGCTTTACACTGCAAATATGACTACAGTTCCATGAGCAGATCACGCAGAATTAAATCAGTATATTGTGTACCAAATACAGGGGGGACTAAATACTCCTGTCTATTTAAGGCTACTATATGCAACAACACATACTGCTCAAGTCGAGCCTGAATGGTATACTTTGCCACCTCTGGGTGCAAATCCCAGAACATATGCATGTGAATTGTGTATGCGGTTTTCAACCACTGTTCTTCCTGTACCGCCTCATTGTCCATGGAGGAATCAGATTCCCCACCGACTTGGTCCTCAGAGTTCTTGAACCCTGCAGGTTGTTGTTGCATTGGAGGAATATCCTCCATTACCACCTGTCGGTCTTCATCAGCATTGAGGTCTTTGAGCAACTCCTTAATATGGGCTTTCAGTATCCTTGTGCAGGATGTGCATTCCGCTAATCTGCCCACGCCCCTTCCCCAGTGTTCTGGGGTGAATGGACCTGCTTGTGTGGTCTCGTCGGCATCTATAAAAGTGCCCAATGCGCTGGTCTTCCTACTGGTGACCTCTTGAGGTCTCCGGGATGCTAGGCAGCTAGATCGCTGCAGTCCTCCCTGCACCTGCACTGTTGGAGGGGTTAATCCTCCTGGCATCCTCTCGTGAGTCGCAAGTAATGCCTTGCTTACTCACTTGTTATTGGGTTCCACTGCTGCGGACTGCTCCGTAGTGTCAGCTCTCCAACCCTGAGTCCAGGGCTCAGCCTGCTCCATGGCCTGCCCTTTCAGGCCTTCCTTCTGGTCTTTTGTTGGGTCATCCAACGACTCCTGGGCTATTTCTCACCACCTGTGATGGTTGTAGGAATAGCGTTGTTCATTGGATATCCCCTATCTAAAATTTGCATAGTGTGGCTATGCACAAAGCTCAAGAAGCTGATTGAGTTCAGTCAGATATTTCGACTGTCCATTATTGGTGGCTTATCGGCGGCTAGGCAATAGATCCTAGCTGAAAGATTCAAAAAAATGTAATGGAAGTTACAGTTTTATTAGCTTAGAGTTCAGACTTCACTGAATCAGACCAATCTTGGTCTATTGTCAATGTAGTTCTAAAACAAAAATAAGCTGATTATATCAGCTGTACTGTATGTAATGTATATGAAAATAATATAATTAATAATATTAAAAATAATAATAATAATAATAGAGGCACTCAAGGTGCCACTCCATTACAAGCCTCTTCCTGTGCCTTCTGCATGCAGTCAACAAAGTTGTTGACTGACTCATTCTCCAATTGGTGTGCATGTGGTTTGAAGCCCATCCGGGGGTGTCAACCAGTATTGAGGAAGAATGGGGAGACCTGCAGAGACACGTGAACATGGTTGTTGTACTGGAATTCTGCCTCGGAAAGGAGCTCATCCCAGTTGTCCTGTTGCTTGTTGCAGAACAGCCAGAGATACTGCTCTAGCTCCTGATTGACATGCTTGGTCTGCCTGTTGGACTGCAGATGGTAGATGGTGGATGTGTGGAGCTTAATGTGCAGGAGATGGTAGAGTTCCCAGGTGAAATACGCTACGAACTGCAGGCCCTGGTCAGAGACGTAGGCATCAGAGAGACCATGGAGTTTCCAGACGTTCTTCTGGTACAGATTGGCAGTGCCTATTGCGGAGCAGGTCATGTGTGTTGGAATAAAGTGTGCCCGCTTACCATAGAGATCCATGACAACCATGATGGCGTCATACCTGTGTGCGTTTAAGAGTTCCACAATGAAGTCGATGGAGGCCATGCTCCAGTGTGCAGCAGGTGTAGGAAGGGAGTGCAGCTGACCGGTCAGGGGGCGTCGGTGGGGCTTTGTCTGGAGGCAGAGGTCGCAGGTGCTAGTGCGTCCCAATGTAGTGTGACATCTGCAGCCACCAATAGTTCCGTGAGACCAGCTCCAATGTCTTCCAGCAGCTGGAGTGTCCAACAACATGGGAGTCATAGTGCTGTTTGACAATGCGCCTCCAGAGCTCTAGGTTGTTCAGCACATAGATGCATCCTTGGAAGGTGAGGAGTCCGTGCTGCAGTCCCCACTCGTTAGTGCATATGGATTTTGCACCAGAGGGGTGTCCCAAGCATAGCGCCAGTGTAGCCTTTGTGACTGAGTCCTTCTGCACTCCCTCCCAGTTACCTCAGCAAATGTCCCAGAGTATGTTGACCTTGTCTCCCTGGACCGCCACTCCTTTGAGCGCATAAATGGCAAACAGCTCCAGGCGCAGGAAGGTGATGTTGTTGTTATCCCCTGCACCAGAACTGTGGTTGGCGTACTGGGAGAGAGTGTCAGGCTTCCCCATGCTTTGACTGGATTTGTGGTGCAGCATAAAATCAAAGTTGGCAAAGTACAGAGACTACCGGGCCTGTCAATGGTTGAGCTTTTTGGCCATCCAGAAGTACTCCAGGTTTTTGTGGTCTGTCCAGACTTTGAATTTGTGCCAGGCCCCCTCCAGGAAGTGGCGCTACTTCTCCAGCAACCGGATGATCGTGAGCATCTCCTTGTCATGGATTTCATAGTTTCATTCCATGGTATTGAGGCTCTTGAAGTAGAAGGCAATGAGGTGCCACTTATCATTCTCTGGAGATTCCTGGGAGAGGACCATGCCGGTAGCAAAGTTGGAGCTGTCCGCCTTGACTCGGAAAGGCTGGTCATCATTGGGGAAGAGCAGAACGGGCTTGGAGGTGGTGGCAGACTTCAAAGCGTCAAAGGCCTGCTGTTCCACGTCTCTCCAAACCCAGGCAATATCCTTTCTAGTGAGGTCAAAGAGGGGCCAAGCATGGTGGGAAAAGTCCTGGATGAACCGCTGGTAGAAGTTGGTGAACCCCAAGAAGGCCTGTACTTCCTTCTTGCTCTGGGGTTCCAGCCACTGTGTGACACCAGCCACCTTCACCGGGTCCATCTCCACCATGCCATGGGAGATGATGAGTCTGAGGTACTCAATGCAGGTCTGCTCAAACTCACACTTCTCCGGCTTGAGGTAGAGCTGGTGTTGGCAGAGATGGTCCAGGACAACTTGCGTGATCTGATAATGTTCCTCTAATATCTTGGTGTAGATGAGGATGTCATTGAGATACACGCATACTACGCCATTGGCTATGAGGTCCTAGAATATGTTGTTCATCATGGTCTGAAAGGTGGCAGGGCTGTTGATGAGTCTGAAGAACATCACCAGGAGTTCAAACAGCCCACAGTTGGTCCAGAACACCGCCTTCTACTCATCTCCTTCCTGGATGTGCATGTTGTTGTAGCTCCAACAGACGTCCAACTTAGTAAAGTAGCATGCACTCTGGAGGTTGTTGATCAGTTCCGAGATGAGGAGAAGTGAGTAGCAGTTCTAGACAGTCATCACATTGAGCACGTGATAGTCCTGGACCAATTGGAGGGAGCCATCCTTCTTCTTGATGAAAAACACTGAAGAGGCCATCAGGGACTTTGAAGGGCAGATTTGTCCAGACTCCAGATTCTCCTGGAGGAATGCGTCAAGTTCATCCTGCTCCTTGGGCGCAAGCAGATAAACCTTGCAGTTGGCCAGCTTTGAATCTGGCAGGATTTTGATAGCATGGTCCCACGGCTTGCATTTCAGGAGGGAGTCAAATGAGGCCTTGGAGAAGACGTCCTCAAAGTCATGCAGGTGGTCAGAGACCACATCCTGGAAGGCCCTTGGAGGGGCGTTTGCCGTGAAGGCCTGGGCTAGCCGCTGGAAAGTGGATCTCCTCTGCAACCAGCCGGGATTGTAGCATAATAGCATAGATGTGGTCTCCTACTTCAATGGCTTTGTCTGAGAGCTCTGGGTCTGGTGCAGGTAGGAACTCCCCCTTACATCCTTCTTTTTGGCCAGGGTCCCCTCCGCTATGTCTGTTGTCTTTGTAGAGGACCTCTCTATGAGGGAATGCCAGAGGCGGAGGGTCCAGCAGATCAAGATCTACAAATAGGAGGTATTTCACCTGACATGCCTAGATAGCTGCACATTCCCACATTGCGGTGCACCGCTCCTTCTTTACTTTATCCATGCAGGTAGCACAATGTCAGGGGCACCAACTCATGCTGATTTCTTCTGAGGCCCAATCAATCTTTGGATTGTGCTCCTGGAGCCAGGGAAATTGTAAGAGCAACACTTGACATCTGCGGAACTCCTTCCACAGAGTCAGCAATGCAAGGGGCAAGCAAGAGTCAAGCAAGCACAGAGGCGGGCGAGAGTTGGGCAAGAGGCAAGCAAGGCTAACAGAGGGTCGGACGGTGCTAGATAAGCTTACAGTTAGTTCAGTGGATAAGCTAGAAGAACACTGCTATTGTTCAGTCTGGGGATATTCTATCCCACAAGCTGCCTATATATACTACATCAGTGGCTGTGCTATTACTAATACTGTTTACTAATTGAGCCCCAGTATGTAAAGGAGTATGACTAACAATAATCAATGCTGAGTAAGGTCCAGGCATATGACTCATCAAGGCTGACTACTACAAGATGGAAGGGGAAAGAGTGGGCCAAGCGGCCAGTCGGATCTGCTAGGAATAGGCATATCATTGGACTAAGCTCGGAATAGGGTTGGACACGGTCCAGAGACCGGTCCCCTGACACTGACTCTCTGGTGGCAAAGGGAGCCTTGTGTGCATTCTCTGGGGTAGGGGCGTCTGGAGAGGAGATCCTGGCCACATTGCAGGCTGCTAGGAGTTGCAGAAGCAACTCTTCCTGCTCCCTCAGGAACAGATATTGGACCTCCAGGCCCCAGAAGCAATGGCAGGCAAAGTGGCCCTGTGCGCCACAGCGTTGGCATGAGAACGGGAGAGGCACGCACTGCCAAGAAGTGTCCATGTTGATGAGACTCGGGCAGGGCTCAGTGCACCAGCACTATTTTTAGCGATTTATGTTTTACAGCTAGCAAAGATCGAACTCAGGCTACAGGGCGCAACGTGGAGGATCACAAGGCTTAGCGACCACATGACTTGGTAATCACCTGCTATTCACCTGACCTCAGCACCAGCTCCTTTCAGGCCCCCGATAGAGATGCAGTACTTTTCAAAAGCTTCGGACAGGCCCCCTTGATGGTTTCAGACCTTAGCGACGCTTGCAGTTGATCCGACGCTTAGCGACCTATGCGAGACAGGCCCCCTTGATGATTTCAGACCTTAGCAACAGTCCCCATGCATTTGGCCTTTTTCACTGCTAAAATGTTAAGTTAAACTTGCCAACTTGACAGACGCCGTCGCTTAGCGACTTTTCACGTTCCATTATAATTTGTTTCCATTTGGTGATTGATTTAATTAGCAACTTTTTAGTTTAATTGCCATGGCGGCCTAGCGCCTATAAATACTGTACATATTTTGTCTTAGCATCATCGAATCATACGCTGATAAGATCTGGGCTGGGCTCAGCGCAGCAAAGCTATAATTAGCGACTTTTGTTGATAGCAGTTTGGCAGCTCACTCAGGCGATCAGGCGCAACGCGAACGTCACATGACTAGGCGACCACGGGATGTTTAGCGCACGGGACTTCCAGACCACGGGACTCGCTCACCTGACTGTTAACGCACGGACCACATACATGACCTCGGGCTCGATAACAGGTCACCGATCAAAGATAGCTGGCGCCCTATAAGATTATGCGTTTAACGACTTGCCGACGGCTATCAGCAGGTCACCACTTCTTCAGCCCCGGTGCCTAGCGGGTAGCGACGCTTACCTTTACCGACGCTTAGCGACTTTG
>QLOM01001574.1:0-55619 GCA_003313785.1 Termitomyces sp. MG148 | reverse complement strand
GAAACAATCAAGGGGGCTGGCGTCGCCAAAGTCGCTAAGCGTCGGTAAAGGTAAGCGTCGCTAACCACTAGGCACCGGGGCTGAAGAAGTGGTGACCTGCTGATAGCCGTCGGCAAGTCGTTAAACGCTTAATCTTATAAGTCGCCGGCTATCTTTGACCGGTGACCTGTTATCGAGCCCAAGGTCATGTGTGTGGTCCGTGCGTTAACAGTCAGGTGAGCGAGTCCCGTGGTCCAGAAGTCCCATGCGCTAAACGTCCTGTGGTCGCCTAGTCATGTGTCGTCCACGTCGCGCCTGCTCACCTGGGTGAGCCGCCAAACTGATATCAACAAAAGTCGCTAATTATAGCTTTGTTGCGCTGAGCCCAGCCCAGGTCTTATCAGCGCAACTCTTGCACAAGGGTTTTCCGCCATGATGATCTACTGAGCGTTCCCTTAAGAGTTCAAGTCGCTAAAAACACCACTTTGCTAAGTCTTTTCTTTCACAAGTCCTTCCAGTCTATGTTCCTTTACTATACACACAGACTTTCTTACTACCAATTTCTTACCTCACACAACATTGCAAGTCCCAAAATGTTTATATTACATTTTCTTCTTTCTACTATGAGTCCATCTATGTGCAACAATACTAAAAAGTTCAAAATTTTACAGGCGCTAGCGACTAGGCCTGGTCATGGTCGGCAGGGAAGGAGAAAGGCGGGAGCAGGAAGAGATCCTCGGCTTGGACATTGTTCCTCTCCTGCCAAGCCAGCGCCTCCTCACAATCCTGCTGGTAGCGCCTCAAGATGGCGACACTGCGCCCCAGCGTCCTCCTCCGCATCCTCATTCCGGCCATCTCAGCGTCTACCGCTCTCATCTCCTATGCCATTACCGACCCCATACCTGCCGCTCGCTCCATGAACCGCTTGAGCTCCTCAGGCAACCGCATCCCAGTAACTGGGTACACCAGTTCTTTGCCCAACCACTCGTAGTCGTTCCCGGTTACTCTAGAGGCGGGAAGAGGGGTCCATCAAGGATCCACCCTAGCGATAGAGGCGGGGCGTTCCTCCTGCTCGAATTCCTCATCGCCAGAAGACATCTCCCGAGCGGTCGCTAGCTGAGATTGCCAAAATGTTAGCGCTACCCAACGCCTGGAGAGGAGTCTTACCTCCTCCTCTCCTGCTTGCTCCTCCTCTGCTCCCTCAACCTCTTCCACCAAGTTGCCAGCGACGGAAGGAGAAGGCGACCGACTAACCAAGATGGATCAGGCGCTAACTTTGTAAGCAGTTAACAATTACTTACTGAGTGCCGCTAGGCCCAGCCACGGAAGAGGGCTGCTGCCAAGGGAGAGGCTCAAAGTCCATCTCTGCTAACGGGAAGTCGCTAAATAATCCCAGAAGAAACCAGAAAGCTTACCGTCCGAAGCCATACCAACGAAGAGGCGCTTGGCCTCTCTGGCAGGACTCAGAGGGGAACCCGCCCTCTTACCGACTGACCGCCCGCTTACCGACTCTACCAACCCCTCGCGGGCTACGGCCTTCCCCTTCCCCTTGGACGTTCTGCCCCTCAGTGGAGGCCAGTGAGCAGTCGGCTGCGCAGTTCCTTCCAAAGGGGTCGGCCGAGGTCCATCGCCTTGATGAGTCAGCAGCGCCAGACTCTCCTCCGTAATGCTGGCAACACCGCCAGCCTCCACCAACGCTCGCTCCCTCAGCACAAACTCCCTGGCCTGCCTAACCTGTACTGACCATTCAAACGTGCGCTTGATGATTGGGTCTTCCTTGCCATGCTCCCAAGACTTGAGGCCATCGTAAGTACATGCCCGCTTGAGGGCCTCGCAGCGGTAGCACGATAAGACACCAGTCAGGAACCAGCAGGCCTCCGGATCATTATTGGCCCAGCATTTGTTGCACTAAAGATTGAATTAGGACAGAACGGTCGCTAAAAAGGAATCGCTTACCGTGCCCTTGGAATTTTTGTATGCCTGGCGCTGGCCAGGCGCCATGGTCTTCTTACCCTTCGCACCCTCCATCACCACACCCGCCTCCATCCCCGTGTCCAGCACCACCTCCAAGCGCCTGGCTGCCAGCAAATTCCTCAACTCTGCATTGGTAAACAAAGTTTGGGTAGGCGCCTGCAAAAGTCAATCAGTCGCTAAGAACTAGGTACCAAAAAGGAAGAACTCACCTTGTACAGGGGCGCTACCCTTGCCGACTTGCGGGACTAGAAGAATTACGGTTAGTGACTGGCGGCAACGCAACTAAAGAAAGTACATGTACCTTGCGAGGAGAAGAGCTTGAGGAGCCCATCCTAGGAGCCGCTGGCGCTGGGCTCTCGTCGCCAGCGGCCACATGTCCTACCTGGCAAGCACGACGTGGCGCCCGACCCACCGTAGCACGGTTGGCCTCAGCCGGCTGGCTGGGACCCGTGGAAAGAGGCGCCAGCCGCAAAGTCGAGGCCACTGGGGCGCTAGCGACAGGACAAAGAGAAGGGGCCCCACCCAGAATTGCGGCCAACTCAGCGTCAATGGAGGGGGAGGTCGCTAAATGGTCAGCTACAGGTTGAAGTAAAGTCGCTAACGACACATACCAGTAGAGCCTCGAATGGCGCTAGCCACGCAGCACCCTCATGCTCAGTAGTGCGGGCAACGCACCACGCCCGCAACACTTCCTCGTCCTCCCACGCCACCCCAGACGACCTATAGCTCTCCCACCGCTCCAGCAGCCGCAGCATTCCTACTACCAGCTCTTGAGAAGCGCCGGCACCATCGCCAAGGTGCTGTGCTAAGAATAGCGATGTGTCAAAAATGAAGGTCAGCGCACGGGTGCTGGCATTGGTGGCGGCAGGGGCGGAGGACATTGGTGCGCAAAATCAACTGCTTACAGAGGATTCCGGAAATCGCCTGCTTACAGGGGATTTCAATGAAGTTACGATTATGGTCACCAAACCTTTTAAGGACAGGGATTAGGCGCATGGACCAGGTAACAACACGTGATATCGAGGTTGACTGAGGACAGTCAATTTTTCACTTGGGAGGAGATGATAAGACCGGGGCTGGGCTCAGCGCAGCAAAGCTATAATTAGCGACTTTTGTTGATAGAAGTTTGGTGGCTCACTCAGGCAATCAGGCGCAATGCGGACGACACATGACTAGGCGACCATGGGATGTTTGGCGCACAGGACTTCTGGACCATGGGACTCGCCCACCTGACTGTTAATGCACGGACCACACACATGACCTCGGGCTCGATAACAGGCCACTGATCAAAGATAGCCAGCGCCTTATAAGATTACGCGCTTAACAACTTGCCGACGGCTATCAGCAGGTTGTCACTTCTTCAGCCCCGGTGCCTAGCGGTTAGCAACGCTTACCTTTACCGACGCTTAGCGACTTTGGCGACGCCAGCCCCCTTGATTGTTTCAGACCCCAGGATAGTCACCGTTTATTTGACTGCTTTCAGTGCTCACTTGGTGACTTAGCGCTTGCCGACTGATAGACGCCACGGGTTAGCTATTTCACATTCTATTCTTCTTGTCATAATCCATTCCCCATTTTGTTACTTAGCGACTTATAGTTTAATTAACACGGCAACTTAGCGCCTATAAATACTGTACATATTTTGTCTTAGGAGCATCGAATTCCATTCCCACAGTTCAGATCTCAACTTGCGCACACTAAGTTCCTTGAGGACTTACTGTTCTTACCAACTACGCCAAGCTTGCCGCTTCTTCGCCAGTCTTGCCAACTGTCTAGGTGCTATACGAGCACACTTTGACTACGTTACGTCGCCAAGTCCTTACCGACTATTGGCACCCTAGCGCCTCGCAGGCGACACGGCTTAGATCGCTAAGCACCTTTCTTCCAATTACTAAATTTTCCTTAACAAACTAAGTCTCTGGGACCCTGCCCGGACTCCCTCACAACTAGCAACCGCCCAACGCATTACCTTCCACAGTAGCTAGGTACCGTTTACCCTTGACAGTACTTAGCAACTTTTGGGCGTCATCAACGGTACATACAGCCTACAGTTTTTGGCTGTTTGGTATGTCCAGCTTACGGTTTTCAGCCTTATTTTAGACATACTTTGTATTTTGTCTTGTACCGCTTGTAATGCTACATGTTTTATTGTTCCATCACAGCAGGCCGCCGTATCATTATAGGTGCTAAGTTGCCATGTTAATTAAACTAAAAGTTGCTAATTGATCAATCAAGAAAAGTAATGACAAGTGCAATCAAACATGAAAGTTGCTAAGTGATGGCATCTGTCAAGTCGGCAAGTACTAACTCAACAACCTAGCAGTGAAAATAGTCAAATGTGCGGGGACTGTTGCTAAGGCCTGAAACCATCAAGACCTACGATATGCATTGGAGGGCATTATTATTTGGCATCCACCCTATCTGATTCCATCGTTGGAATCTATCATCAATTTGTCATGACTGCAAATCACAATAATGCATCACATGCTATACTTGTGCACATGTTTGTATACTATTATTGTTATTTGTCACATTTAGTCAATTTGCATTCCAGTATGTTCTTTTCAACTGTTTCTTGTATGCATATATTGATGATCTTTTGTTTCCAGACCGTCATTATCCCCATATACCAGATCTAGCTACATAGAGCGGGACTTTAGCACTATTTGCTCTCTGCAACTATTTCAAATCATACAGTGCTTTGATCAACTGGAATTTCACGGCGCAACCTGATGGATGGTCCTTTGAGGCATCTATTAAGAATCAGTTCAGGACCTGCAAAATCATCTACTGGTACTTCCATACCCATTGTCTTTGGATAGACAGATCCTCTCTTACCAGCTATTTGGGATTTTGAGATGTATATACAGCTTTTCTTGCACATCAAGCTCATATCCTTATCTGTCACAAAGAGCAATATCATATGGACAAGCCAATAGATAATCTCAATCCATCTTCAGTTTGCTTGGCAGTGTGTAAATGTATGTGAAACAGTCCTGGTTGGCATGCTTTCAAGAACATGAATTTCCCTTCTTTGGACACCTCTTTTTATTGGCCAGGTCCCTCCTACGAGGTCAAGGTATCTGCTTGCTCAGCTTATTGTATGTTAATCCATTGTCATGTTTTTTCCCTTGAATCATGCACTTTTAGCATTTCCGTTCCTTGATGGCCTTGTTTATGGAGACAAAGAAACTACAACCTCTTTAGGATATTCTTTATCTCACATATCAAGACACTTAGATGTTATTGAACATCCTTGTGAAGTCAAACTATACAACCTCCTCATTCATAAAGATATCAATACAGGGATCTCAGACTCCTCAGAATCTGATACAGATGCACCATCCAATCAAAATAATATGTCTTCACATGGAAACTCAAATACTGATACCTCGGATTCTGACTTGGCAAATCATCAAGAATACCATGCAAGCTCTTCTCAGTTTGATAGATCTCCTAACCCTCAAAATCATAAACGTGCACATACCCAATCATTTGCTGTAGTTATCAGGAACGGTGAGTTGTCCATTTGTTATATTCATTTGATCATTTCTTATTCATGTCTTTGATAGTATGTGCTAAATGTTAGATGTTAAAGGTCATGTACAAATATATTCATCATTTGTGTACCTTTGTATATAAATTATTCTCAATATGCTTATTGTTTTGTCCCCATGCCCCGATAGTCACATGATATTAAATTAGCTGGATATTTGCATATCCGCTTAAGCAAGACATGTGTGCAAGTGTAAGGGCGACCTCTGGAGGCTATGGCTCAGTCACACAGCTGGCAGAGGGAAATCCAAAGTATATATAGGTAATACAACAATAACTACTCACCTAGCAGAGGGAAATCCAAAGAGAACAAGTCTAGGGATTCCCTATGCCAGGAGTGACGCTTCCAAGGCTCCAGAAGCATGGGAAGTAACTGTATAGTATGACAAAAGCCACAATAAAATTTATAATCTAAAAAAGGAAAATCTCCGAAAATAATCAAAAACTCGGAAATTGCCATTGCCAGAGGTCATGCACATGTCTCATGTGACTTGCTTAGTAATTTGGAGGCTAGCCTCGAGATGACTAAGCCTCTGGATGCTTACTAAGCCTTTGGAAGCATTGGCTACACTTGTTTGAATGATAACTAAAGAACCAGAGCACCTCAAGGGCTGAGAATAGTACCAATAGATAGTGTTGAAGGAATAGAAGCAGTAAAGTAAAAGAGTGACAGCAGAAATAGGGAAATAAATAGAGGAAGAATGAAAGAATAAGGAGTGGAAGAAGGGAGAAATGAGGAGTCCCCTGACAGCAGGTAAACATTCAAATAGATTTTTGAAATCAGTTATATTATTTTTCCTGTGTTTTTACATCATTTTTTACATTGTTTTTGCAAACTAACATTCACTTGCCACATATGACATTGTTTTTTTGTAACACAACATAAAAAATATGGTAAAAACAATACAATTTTTTAAACATGTTACTTGACTGGTTTATATCAAAACCATAGAATGATATATTGTACCTGATCTTTTATCATCCATGGATACAATAAATTTGAGCACAATCATGTGCTTGTATATTATCCTACATCAAATTGTATATCTCATAATAACAAGCATAATTATTTACTATTATTATCCTTCATTTGCTTATGAAACATTGATGTTGCTTATCAGTTCCTTGTTCTCTTTATTGCCCACCACCACCACTGCTGCCTGTTACAAAATATCATATATTGACCTTTGATAGGGCACCTATCAAATACTGTGATCCATACACAATTTCAGCTTGTCGTTGCTTTCTTACATCATTCAAATTGCTGTGTAAAATGAGGTGCAATATTTGCATTAGTAATATACATGTTGCTCATATTCAGTCTCTTAGTTTACCATCTACTAATGCTATTGCACATATATACCTGAATATCCATATATGCTGCACATTGCATCTCTATGCCTTATTCTACATCAGGCATATAGACTGCCTATGTACCAAACAAATAGGTTGCCTTGCACCTGCTAATGGGTTATGCTGCATTGTATACACCAGGCAATGCCTATTTGCGTTCGATCTCTCATATGATGGGACAAACTTAATATTATTCACATACCTGATTATGGTATTCCCATGTTGGTTTTCAATGCACACACATGTATTTCTAACTGCTCTTTGCTATCTGACCCATTGCCCCTACAACTCCCATTGCTATATCTTCCTATATGTATATTCTAGGTTTCTGCTTTATGTTTGTGCATTGCATGCTGGAATCCAAATAACATCGTATCTATCCATACAATGTATTTCTACCTATCAAACAATAAAATATATGAGAGGAGTCATTGTATTAACTGTATACACTTCGGTTTTTATTTGCAGCTCTTCAATGATTACATGGCTAATTAATCAGTATGTGTATCTGTTTGATACATCATCTGTTGTTGATTCTCTTTTGATCCTTGTATATTTATATTGTTAAAATTCACCCCCAGATCAATCTGTAATTGGGATGTATTTTATCTTGATACAAATATCCTTTCATACATATCTGCTGTTCAACATCAGTTCTGCATTCCTTAGGCCAATCATCCGTTTATCCACCCTCCTACTCAGCATGTGGGTGGAAGAAAGATATATTCATTTACTGTGGATGAAGTTATACAGTATATTCAAAGGGGAGCTGACAATGTCATGAAAGGAAATATCTTGAAATTTGTTGAACATTGCAACGACAGTAGTTTATTGTCTTGTCCTTTATCAAAAGGTTTTTTACATGCCAAAATGCCTGTTTCTGATCTAATTAAACATCTTTCCATAAAAGATGTAAAAAAAGTCACTCAAATGCATGGTACAACTACAAGCAAGTTTGTAAGGAAAAACAATTTACTCTTGGGGCTTGAGAACCATAGCTGTATTCATTGTAACTTTAACACTATAGTTTTCTGGCTCCAACCCAGCAAACAAGATAAAGATACGGCACGTCGTAGATTTGCTCATGTAACACGTTGCCATAATGCAGTTGTTCTTAAGCCTGTAATACTGGGGAAGGATTGTACCGATCCATACAGTAATATATTGTTTCTACCACCTCCTTTATCCAATGCTCATACAGCAGAAATCATTAGAGACTTTTGTCTTCATACCAACAAGTTGTCGATAGAAAAAACCGGATGTGCTGTCTGCAGGTTGTTGTTTCCATATCAAGAGATGAGACCACTGAAAAGCTTGAAAGGATACTTGGACTTATTATGCGCTTCTGAGGTTACTAGAGCTGAAAGAACAAACTTAAATGAACGTGTTAGAGAATTAAGAGGTCCAGTCATAGACCATGCATGCAATTCCATATGTTTTGTTTGTCAAGTGTCTTTGATCAATGGATCAGTACCTAAATATGCACTAGCCAATGGTTTCTGAATTGGTCATGTGCCTCCAGTACTCAAAGCTTTGAATACAATCAAACAGATGCCAGTAGCCAAAGTTCAGAGATCTTTATGCTATGTCCACATATTGGGCTCAGGTTTGCATAAGATGAAAGCACATCTTATTACATTTGAATCACCTATACAAAAAGTGTATGCTGCTCTTCTGCCTCCTGTATCAGATCTGGATGAAGTTTTAGCAGTACTATTTACTGGACCATGTAAACCCACATCACAAGAATTGAACCGTTTGCCATTGCTGGTGCAACAAAAGGCAGTGCAATCTGCTTTAGAATGGTTAAAGCTGAATTACTCTGCATATTCTGATATTGAAATCTCTTATAGCAATTTAGAAGGGTATCCAGAAGATGTGCCACCAGTTTCTATTGTTCATTGTTTGAGTGCAGAAGTACTACCTTTCAACAACAGTGATCTATACCCTCAGATATTTCTGTGGTTATTTCCCTATGGGCTTGGAGATATAGGTTCAAGTAGAACCAACATCTCGAATAAAATGCACATATCAAGACTACTTATGTATCAAGATAAACAGTTTCAAACAGATGTTGGTTTTCCATTTGCTACATTTAGTCAAGAACAGGTGAAAGCTGCTACTAGCAGTGCATATCTTGTGACAAAACAAGCAAATTTCCATAATGTTGCAGAGAGATTAACATCAATCAACCAAAATGTGCTTGCTGATCTTGCTAAACAAATGGCAGATGGTGAAGTAATCAAACTACAATTGGACAATAAAAGGGCATGCTTTTGTGTAATCAATTATTTGGACGCAGTGTCAGAGCACGTGGCTGGCTCATTGGCTTCTAAAAAACACATGCATAATGAAATTTGGTCGTTGGTTATAAGCAAGGGTGCACCCTCTTGGTATATAACATTGTCTCCCACTGACATAAAGCATCCAATATGCCTGTATTTTGCTGGCCACAATACAACCTATACTCCAACAATACTCTGCACATCAGATGATGCTTACCGTTCAATATCCAAAAATTCTGTAGCCGGTGCTTGATTTTTCCATGTCATGGTAACTGCCTTTATTAAGTATGTACTGTGTGTTGACACAAATCTTGATGGTCTCTATGGTAATACATCTGCTTTTTATGGTACAGTAGAACAAGGAAGGCTTACTCTCCATCTACATATGCTTATTTGGATAAGCAGTGGTCTCACACCTGACAAGGTGAGAGAAAAAATAATAGATACATTTTTAAATTTCTAAAAGGCACTTGTTGAGTATTTAGAAGCTGCACACAGAGGAGACTTCCTGACCAGATCTATGGAGAATGTTGAGAAATATATGAGTTCAATTAAAAAAACTCATAATTATGTTGACCCTACCAAAACACTTCCAGAACAACCACCTGTTGCTTGCTCAAACATCTGCTTAAATTGTACTTTATGTGACAACATTGCTGAATGGTGGAACCGTTTCCGACTTACAGTCGATGACTTGGGTTTTTGTTCAAATATACATATGTGCTATAGCATGTACAACAGCAATGGTAACAGAAAGAAGAACAAAGAACACAAAAGATGCTTAAACAATGTTTGGGGCAAATGCAAAGCAAGATTCCCTTGTGCTTTATTCCCTCAGACTGAAGTAGATCCTGCTATGGGTGCACTCAATATGCGTAAATTAGAACCTTGGATCAATACTTTCACTAGCACTTTAACTTACCTATTTTGTTGTAATATGGATGTCACAAGCCTTTGTTCTGGGACAGCCATCAAGTCAGTGCTGCTTTATGTCACAAAATATGTGACTAAGCCTACTCTAAAGACCTATGCTGCTTTCAAAGCTGTGTCCTCAATATTTGGAAAATATACAGATATTTTGAATGGTCCACTTATAAGACAAGAAAAGGCATAAATTCTTATAACAAAAATTGCAAATGTGCTTAGTGCAAAATCAGACATGGGATCCCCCATGATTTGTATGTACCTCCTAGGCCATCCAGACCATTATACTGATTATGAGTTTTCACTGCTGTACTGGCCTACCTTCATACAAGAAGCAAGGAGGCCCTGGATGGTAGATAACTCTTCCAGTAATAATGCAGACTCGGATAAGATAACAATTGTCAAACAAAGAAGTAGAGTTGTTGGTTTGTCCCCAGTTTTTGATTATATATTCCGTGGATCAGAACTAGAAAATATGACTCTATATGAATGATCATCTTGCAGCAAACAAATCAAATTAACCCGTCAAAGGGAAACCCTCTTATCTAGTTTTGACGCTCCAAAATACGGTTCTGGTCTTTCAACACTTAGTTTTGTGGTCATACAATTTTTGAAAGATCATCCCCTTGCAAACACGCACGCCACTTACATTTATCCTCCCCATTACAAACAAATACCTAGTTTTGTAGGCGGTTCCTTACTACAAAAGGATCAAGGAGATTGCAAGTATTATTGTTCCACTATGCTGTCAGGGGACTCCTCATCTCTCCGTTCTTTCACTCTTTATTCCTTCATTCTTCCTCTATTTATTTCCTTATTTCTGCTGTCACTCTTTTACCTTACTGCTTCTATTCTTTCAACACCATCTATTAGTACTATTCTCAGCCCTTGAGGTGCTCTGGTTCTTCAAGTGTAGCCAGTGCTTCCAGCTTAGTAAGCATTCAGAGGCTTAGTCATTGCAAAGCTAGCCTCCAAATTACTAAGCAAGTCACATGAGACATGTGCATGACCTCTGGCAATGGCAATTTCCGAGGTTTTGAGTATTTTCGGAGATTTTCCCTTTTTTAGATTATAAAATTTATTATGGCTTTTGTCATACTGTACAGTTGCTTCCCATGCTTCTAGAGCCTTGGAAGCATCACTCCTGGCATAGGGAATCCCTAGACTTGTTCTCTTTGGATATCTCTCTGCTAGGTGAGTAGTTATGGTTGTATTACTCATATATACTTTGGATATCCCTTTGCCAGCTGTGTGACTGAGCCATAGCCTCCAGAGGTCGCCCTTACATATGCTTATCCTATTCAAACCTTGGTGATCAGGTTATGATTTAAAATCAGATACAAAATCTTGGGACTCTGCCTTTTCTATAACTAAGCTTGACAGTAAACATACAGTTGTTATAAAGAACATGAACATACGTTACAAATGTATGGATGCTGTGGATGATTTTTATACATGATTGAAAAGTGGTGGGGCAGTATTACCAGGTATAACACCTATGGAATATGAGGTCAATGATATGCTGCAATGTGATGAAAATGAAGAATTTGAAGGGTTAGACAAAGTTTGTGTTGAAAGTGAAGATGTTTTATCCATTTTCATTGGTAAAAAAAAGCTGAAACAGAGAGCCGCTACCGCAGAAATGGTATCTGCTATGACAAACCTAGGCTGGCAAACACCCTTAATGGGTCAGAATTTCCTGCAAACTAGAAACATAGTGCCTATTAACCTGAACTGTGCAGCGTCCTGTTGGAAAACAATCATTAATAAAAAACAAGAAGCAATACTAAGTGAACAATCTTTGAAGTTGTTGGGCTCTTCCAGTTTAAGATCTTTTGGAGCCTTGATAGACCACCAAGGTGAGGTAGATGTAGTTGATTGTAATTATCTCCAGAAATACAGTATTAATGTTCAATGAGAGCCAACTATTACTAACATCTCAGATTTATTTGGACTGAACAAAGAACAAAATAGAGCATTCCGAAGCGTCCTTTAATCCAGAACAACTACAAATGTATATGGGAATGAGAGGCACAGGCAAGACTCAAGTGCTGCAAGCCCTTATACAATACTTTGAAGAGAGAGGTGAAACCCATTGGCTTGGCATAGTAGCACCCACTGGCACGTCTGCATCTTTGATTAGTGGATCAACATATCATTCTATGTTTGGTATTACCAATATGACAACTGTGTCAAATAAACAACTTGCGCAGATCAAGACACGGCTCCTTGGAATAGAATATATTTTTTTTGACAAAGTTTCAATGCTGTCTTGTTGAGACTTATATAGAATATCAGCTAGACTTGCTGAAATATTGAGTAGGCTGGATATTCCATTTGGTAGTATGAACATTGTTTTTGCTGGGAATTTTGCTCAGCTACTCTCGGTCTTAGAACATGAAGCGTCCACGTTGTACAGCAGATCTGTAGGTATATCAACTGTAGATTTAAAAGAACAAGAAGCCGCTATTGGTAAGGCAGTATGGCATCAGATAACAACATATTACAGAAAAACATGAAACAAAAACAACAATCTCCAGAAGATTTGGCTTTCCATACTGCACTTGAAAATATGCGGTATAGGGCCTGTATCAATGCTGATATTCATTTCTTAAGAAGCCAATCTTTAAACACGTTGACCACTTGCCCACGACTCACAGATGAAAACTTTCAAAATGTTTCTATTATAATGGCACTAAAAGTAGATAAAGATGCAATCAACACTCTTGGTAGCAAACAATTTACCATCAAAAGCAACCAAACACTTACACATTTTTACAGTGAAGACACTCCATCTTCAAAAAATAACACTGTTCAAAGGGTTGTATCTGCAAAATATGCACAAACTAAACAACTCAAACAATTTTCTCTTGCAGTTCAATGCGCTATATGGGATCAACCACCTTCTTCATGTACCTCCCAAGTCGCAGGCAAATTATCATTATGCATTGGACTTCCTGTAATTATAAAAAACAATGCTGCAACTGAATTATGCATTACCAATGGACAAGAAGGTTATGTGTACGGATGGACATCCTGTATCGGATTCTTTGGCCAAACCATGTTAGACACTTTGTTTATGCTTCTTAACAACCCACCTCAGCCCATTAAACTTGATGGTCTTCCTGATAATGTTGTGCCTATTGTGCAAACATCAGTAAATCTCAAATGTCGTATTACAAACAACAAAAGCATCTCATTATCTCGTTCTCAGATGGAGGTACTAATTAACTATGCAATGACTGATTATGCGAGTCAAGGAAAAACTCGCCCGTATAACCCTATTGATCTATCAAAATGTCAGTCTCACCAGGCATATTATACTGCTTTGTCACACAGCGCTACTGCAGCAGGGACATTGATAATAAAAGGCTTTAATCCTGTAAAAATACAAGGTAAAGTGAGTGGAGCTCTGCACAAAGAATTTTGTGAACTGGAACTACTTGACAAGATAACCAAGCTACGCTACAAAGGTCAGCTTCCTTCAGGTTTTCATGATGCACCGAGACATTCAGATGTCATTTCATTATTTAGGAAGTGCAAATCTGAAGGTTATATGCCACCTAACCTTCACCCAGCACTTTGATGGAGTGTTAATGATCCACTTAATAATGACTTATTATCTTATATCAAATGGCAGCTGATCAGCTCCAATAAGTTAATGGAACCGCTACTTCCTTCTAAACGCACCTTTGTTCCTGCTCAAGAAGCCCAACCTGCAATGCAAGAAGTATTAAATAACCAAAAACAAAAGCTATATGATGTAAACAATGTGCCTATGAATAAACGAGCAGACCTTTCAATCAATAAAACCATGGTTGAGCCATCCATGGAATACCATATTCCTACAGGTGTAACTCGGAACAACAACAGTTGTGCGTATGATGCTGTTATAACAATCTTCTACAATGTGTGGAAAGAAGATGCATCCTTGTGGTCTTCTATATTCCAGACCTTAGGAGCTCAACCGGTATGCTATCTGGCAAAGGATTTTTCAGATGTTGATAGACAAACACTTAATCTAGAGTATGCGCAAGACAACCTTGGAACTTGTCTAAATACACGGAATCCTGCTACTTTTATATTCAGAGATATGATGAGTGTTCACTCTGTTATTGAAGAATTAGTTACTGTTAGAAAAGATATCTACACATCAACCCTTCTGTGTCCAGGTGGTCATGCAATTGCCAGATGTTCATTCAAATCCAAATCTTATCAAATTGTACTCCTCAACACGCATCAGCAATCTATTCAGGCCCATATTGCTAAGCTGGACTTTACCACAAATTCTAAATGTCATGTATGTGCCGCCTTTTTGTGTCGTAGAGTGCATCTGATATACCCAACACCCATCTTAGAATTTGATATCTCATGCGTAGATACTTTATTAAACTTTTATCTGAACATACTGATACATAGATCAAATATTCAACAATATGTGCTGAAAGGTGTCACATATTTTGCTGACCAACATTTTCACTTGCCACTACATTGATCCCTCTGGGAATATATGGTTTCACGATGGTTTAGTAAATGGTAGAAATATGATTCTTGAATTGCAGGCTTTAGATAACTTTGATATGAATAAATGTAGAGACAGACAGGCATCTGTTGCTAGATTATAGATACTTTAGTATCACATTTGCCATGATTTGATTCCGTTAGTGTATGGTCATTGCCATCCCATGGTAGGATAGGGTAGGCTAAAATTCCCATGAAAGTCTGCGTATGAACGCCATTGTTTGTACTACATATATTTATTTGTGTTTCGAAGTATGCAATGGGCAACTGATGTATCTCAAGGTGTCTCATCACGTGAGCCCCATGACTAGATTCACTGGGGGATGTCCATAGCATACTTAGTATGCAACCAAATGGGCCCTGGTCGTTCATGCATGGACCTCTCTGAGTAATGTCAACCAACCAACCAACCATGGGTGACTGGTGACCATTGGATCTCCCATGAAAACTATGCCTTAACACAAAATTTTTGATTACAGGTTACTGTATTATATAAGCATTTATGTATATGAACAATGTTTTTTTTTTCTTTTTTCTTGTTTTTTGTTTTTTTAAAAAACTATGTATTAGTAATAAATTATTGACAATCTATTACCATATTATGTAAGTAATTGTGTATACAAATATTTCTTTTTCTTTTCTTTCTAATTCAATATTTTATTTTAGAAAACTATGTTTGAACAGGAACATTTTTATGTCATATTACTATATTATATAAGCATTCATGTATATCAAGTTTTAATTTTAAATTTCACTTTTTAATATTTTATTTTTCTCAAAACTACGTCTTAACACAGAACTTCAGACATGATGTAACTATATTATGTAAGCATTCATGTATACAAAAACTCTGCATTTTCCAGCAATCTTTTCCTTGTGTCTTTCACCAGTCTTGAATTTATTATGCTTCTTTTATCTGCGATTGAAGGTGGGCTAGGCTTATTCTTGTATTCCTTTGCCTTTTGAGGCTGTCTGTCACCCTTTTTTCTGCCTATATTCATGTTGGTCTTCTTTTATTATCACTCTTATACCTCTTATCATCTATGTTGTGGTTGCTGCTTTGCATGTCAAGAGTTTATTTAGGTGCAACTTACTTTTTGTTGCTCTATATCTTGGTTGGTCCATTGCATTGGTCCACATCCTAATGGTGTCTCCTAATATTGGGGTTTCCCATAAACTGTATCTCAAAACCCGTCACCTTGATAAGTTCTCCCAAACCATAATCCGCCGCTCGTTTCCACTTTCTCTTCTTTGTTGTTGGCACGTGAGCCTCCTATGTCAGCAATTATCATGTTGTGGGAAACAGCTCCGTTTGCAGTGTTGGGATTTTCCATTGTGTTTATGGTTTCTTCTTCTTCCATAAATACTCTGACCGTGTCTTCAGTACCCTCTGCCTTCTCTCTTCTTTGATATTTTATCACTTTCTAGGTTTCCATATGCATTCCATCACCTGGGCTTCCTGCTCAGCACTTGGTCTTCAATTCGTTACTAGATTCATTAAAGATGTTTGAAATTTGTTATAAGCTAAGTATACCTCAACTTCATACTTTTCTGAGGCTGAAATATTTTGCATAATCACTTGTTCATCCCTTACATACTTTCTTCATACCATGTCAATCTCCGACATTCCACCCACTACCAGTGTAATTATCAGTTTTACTTGTGATGATTAAAAACACTTATGTCATATGATATAGAAGGGATTTAATGTAGTTTTGTAAGTGTTCTCTTCATACTAACATTTCATACTAACCTTAAAACCTGTCCAGATACATTCATTATATATGCCTTGTGTACAATAAAAAGTATGGAACCCAAAACCTGTGTTTTGGGTCTTTGATCTCATTAAATTGTATCCACTTTCCTTGTCTCCTTATGAACATCTTCAAACATAGTAGTTGCATCATTCATTTCCTCATACTTGTATCTATTTGTTGTTATTGCATATTCATGACCCCATGATAGACCTACAAATTTACTGTTGAGATTGGGATTCTTACCTCCACTCCCTCTATGTTTCATCATATTTCCATATTTGACTGATTACTAATACATACAATTTTCAACATTCTCGTCGCCACACCTCAGTCGCTTACCACTATCCGTGGTTGCTCTGAGGTGTGTATATAAAATCACTTTATATATTATTTCTCCCAACTTACTCCTCTACCCTATTAGATATATATTGATTGTCTATTTACAACAGGTAGAGTAGTAATTCAGTCGCTTACCACTATCCGTGGTTGCTCTGAGATATATATTGATTGTCTGTTTACAACAGGTTATGGGCCCCGCCCCTCGTTGTTAAATAAAGACTATACAACTACGGAATAAACCCTACGACTCAAAACCGAAACCCTTGGATCTTGCCATGTCGAGCAACGGCTCAGTACTGCTTCCATTCTCCCTCGCCAAGGAATTAAAATGCCGAGGCCATGAGAATTACATGAGCTGGAAGATCCAGATGGTCGTGCATGGAAAACCCAGAGGCCTCCTTAATTACTGGGAGAATAGAATTATTGTCCCTAAAAGTTTGTGAAAAAAGTCAGAGTCAGACAACAAAGACGACACCTCACCTTCACTCACCAAAGGATCAGATATGCCAGTACACTTGTGGACCCCAAACAAACTAGAGTACGAACTCCGTGAAAGCGTTGCCCTGTCATCGATCTTGATCAACCTAAGTGACATCATGGGATCAGGGGTCAACCCTGACGCCACTGCCCACGAGGCATGGGCATTCCTACATAAGCAATATGGGAAAGGAAGTGATAGGTGATGCAACATGAGAAAAGAAGAGCTTGCGAGATGCAAGTTCTCAGACGGAGGAAAAGTCGCTGGTGAGGGAGGTCATATCGAAAAGATGCGAACCTTAAGGAAGGCTGCCAATGATGCAGGGGCGAATATAACCAACAAAAGGTTCATCACTAAACTCCTTGATTCGTTCCCAGAATCGTGGGATCCTGTCATGTCAACCATGTATGGGTGAGGAAGACCTCGTCAAGGTTATCCAAACCCTGACAACCCACGGGGAACGCATTGCAAATCGATCCGGATCTGGCAGGACAGGCATGGCAGTTAGCTCTGATACAGTGAAAGCCCTCAAAACCACGATACACGCACTCCAAGCACAAATAAATATCTTATCAAAAGGAAAACCTAATTCCGATAAGGAGTGCTCCAATTGCAAAAGAACTGGACACTTACAAGCTGATTGCTTCCAGGAGGGAGGTGGGAAACAAGAGCAATATCCGTTGTGGTGGAAAGGAAAATGTAAAGCTGCATTACCTGTAGCTAACTTCACGACCACGGGAGAAGCAATCCAACCTGGCAACCATTACGCACTATCAGCCTCAATCCCGGAGACCTACCAAAATAATAGAGAATACGTAAAACGCATAGCCCTTGCAACAGGGAACTTACAGCATGCACATTTGCTGACTCAGGATGTACCACACACTTCTTCAGATCCTGAGAAGTCTTTGTCGACTATAAACCTGTCAAAAAATTAGTGGGTCAGTCATCAAAAGAAGGAGCAAACTTCTCAATCCTGGGAGTGGGAAACGTTGTTATTCAAGTCATCCATAACAATGTAGAACACACTCTTGTCTTCAAGGATGCGCTCCATGCCCCCGATGTCACAGCAAACCTGATCTCAATCAGCCGCTTAGATACCGCTGGTTGACAGACAATATTTGGAGAGGGAAAAGTCCATTTCCTCTATAACAAAATAGAAGTATTCTCTGGGGTACTAAAAGAGGGAATGTACCTGATCTCAGGGTTATTCACTGTCCCTGTCCCAACAGCATTAACAGCACGTTTGCTCCAAAGCCCTGCAAGTGTTGACACTTGGCATCAAAGATTTTCCCATTTCGGCATCTCGCGGATAGAAGATGCGTCAAAGCTTGTTGACGGACTGGTGATAACGAAAGGCCACCTTGTCGGACAGTGTGAGGACTGTATTGTTGCTAATATGAAAAAATGCCCTTATGATGACCACCCATTCCCTGAGACAACTGTTCTTTGTGCAACCAACATTGATCTATGGGGTCCTGCTTGTGTAAAGTCTGCAGGAGGTGCGATTTACACAATGAAATTCCATGACAGAGGATCCTCCCACAGGCGAACCTTCTTTTTACCCAACCAACATGTGGAAACTGTCCTTCAAGCACTAAAAATATATGAAGCAGAATCCGAGAGGATCACTGGACAACTCATGGTGTTTGTCCAAACTGATAATGCACCTGAGTTCTATAGTGCAATATAGAAGGACTACTTCCATGAGGAAGGACTTATCTTTGACCCCACCGTCCTCTATTCATTTGCCTCTAACGGGACTGCCAAACGATCAATTGGGATTATTACTGGTGCTGTCTGTGCTATGTTAATTGATTCTGGCCTACATGCACAGTGGTGGGCCAAAGCTTGGCAATCTGTCTACCTTCTTCACAACATCCAGGTGTTATCCCTGAAGAGAAGTGGACCGGGGAACGTCAAGACATTGATCACATCCATGTATGGGGCTCAGTTGCATATGTACATATCCCCAAAGAGCGAAGTGGAGGAAAACTGGCTGAACAAGCAATCAAGGGTCGATTAATTGGGATTGAGGGTCGAGGTACATATCGCGTACTCATACCTGAAACAAACCAGATCTTACAGTCGTGTGACATAAAATTCAAAGAAGGACATGATCATCGCTCCCTCCTGTGTGAGGAAAAATGCAGGACTATGAGCAATGACAACAAAAACCATCCAATTGATATCACATACGATGACTATCTGATTATTGATCCAAATGGCCCAAGCTCTGCACCTGATCCACTAAGTCCTACACCTGATCCACCTTCAACACCTGAACCTCCTTCAACACCAATGGCCGCCGAGAAATGTATAGCAACCAAACCACCCCCTGCACCTAGAAAATCTAGACCACGTATTGTGTACCCGCTAGCATCACGAAAGTCTGCACGCATTGCTGAGAAACCTCAACTGACAGAAGACCTTACTGAACCTGATGAAATATTCATGTCTGCACTCACCGAGCTTAGTGATGATGAAAAGAGTCAAACAGAAGTTCTGGCCGCTTTATCAGCAGATCTACCCCTGGAGCCCCAAAATAGATTTGTATCTTCATCATTTACCAAGGCAGTTGACCCTACCAGGTGTCACCTATGGTTCCCTGCCATGGAAAAGGAGATAGCTCATTGGGATGAGTGAGGAGTTGTGACACCAGTTCCTCGCCCTACTGGAGTAAACACCATAAAGACTAAGTGGGTCTTCAATTTGAAGGTAGATGGAAACAATGCGTTAATAAGAAGGAGAGCTTGTGGAGTTGTAAAAGGTTTCACTCAAAGGCAGGGAGAACACTATAAAGAATCCTTTGCAGCTGTTGTCAGATATGAATCTGTCAGGATCCTTCTCGCAATCATTGCTTCTTGTGGACTAAAAATTGGTCTCATCGACTTCGTGGGTGCCTACCTTAACGCCAAACCACAAGGAGAGAACTACCTTGAAATCCCTGAAGGCTTCTACAACCACTATAAAATTCCTGGTACCGACACAGTTCTAAAAATGAACTTCACTATCTATGGGACCATGGACGGCGCTAATGTGTGGTTTCACAAACTCGATGGGACATTCAAAAAGCTAGGACACCACCACTCTTGAGCTGACCCCTGTATCCGAATCAAATGGACCCCTGATGGCAGATACATCATATCATCAACTTATACTGATGATGTCTTAATGGGTGCCTCATCCGACCCAGTAATTGAATCAACCAAAAAGGAGCTGTCAGCCATATATGAAATCACTGATCTAGGGAAGCCAAATAAAGTACTTGGAATCTCAATAATCATGGACGAGACCACTGGTGACATTACAATACACCAGCAACAACTAATTGACAAAGCCCTAACAAATTTCGGTATGGAAGGCACTAATCCAAAATACACACCTTTACCTCCAAATTTAAAAATTGTCGACTCTCAACCAAAGCCAATCCCACCGAAGGATGAATACTTTATGCAAGACAAACTATATCGACAAGCAGTTGGAACCCTGAACCATATTGCCAATGGTACCCATCCTGACATTGCGTTTGCTGTGATGGTCCTCATGCGGTATGCAGAAGACCCTCGACCAGTCCACTGGCGACTCGTTCAACATGTCCTCGCATACTTGAAAACCACACAAAACTTTGCGATTACATACCGAAAAGGAGGCGATCTAAAGCCATATGGTTTTTCTGACTTGTCATACGCAGACGACCCCGATACTTGCAAGTCATCAGCCGGATACGTATTCGTAATGGTGGGAGGGCCCATGAGCTGGAAGGCAAAAACTCAGGATAGGGTCAGTACTTCAACCGGGCAGGCAGAGTACACCGGAGTATTTGAAGCTGGAAAACAAGCCATGTGGATGTTCTCATGGCTAGCTGAGGTCGATATTCGAGTGGACCGCCCTCTTCCAGTCAGGTGTGATAGCAATACTGCAATCGCGTTAACTAAAAACACCGGGGGACACAGCAAGGTCAAACACGTTGACGTCAAAGTCCACTGGATCTGGGAAGCGGTCGCTCATAAGGACATCTTCGTCAACCCAATCGATACCAAAGATAACATCGCAGACTTATTCACAAAGGCTCTCCTTCGCCCCCGATTACAAAAACTTGTACAAGACATGGGTTTAATATTCCTAGCCTAACCCATTGACCATATGAGGCTATGAATCCAGGGGGACTGTTGAGATTGGAATTCTTACCTTCACTCCCTCTATGTTTTGTCATATTTCCATATTTGACTGATTACTAATACATACAATTTTCGACATTCTCGTCGCTACACCTCAGTCGCTTACCACTATCCGTGGTTGCTCTGAGGTGTGTATATAAAATCACTTTATATATTATTTCTCCCAACTTACTCCTCTACCCTATTAGATATATATTGATTGTCTATTTACAACAGGTAGAGTAGTAATTCAGTCGCTTACCACTATCCATGGTTGCTCTGAGATATATATTGATTGTCTATTTACAACATTTACCTTTGGCATCCTCACACATTCGACCATGGCTTTTCCGGTATAAAAATGTGTGCTAAAGCAAAGAAGGGTCTTTATCAGGTTATACAGAGGTATCCTGATGTTCTTGAAGTTCTCAAGCCCCACAATCTTGTATTCTTGTAGGTTTTTTTCTCTCTTTCATTCGTCTATGCTTGCTCATATTGAAGTGCAGAAGCTATACTCACCACAACTACAGCCGTCACCTCACAATCAAGGCTTTTGACGAATTTGGTGCTCTCACTGCTATATTTTATACCCATAAGAAGCAAAAGTACGACAAAGTGTGGTCATACTCAAACTCTGGTGAACCATTTAAATGGAACTCAAAAATAATCGTTGTCAACCACATTGTTCGTCCCAATCCAGAAAGGCCTGACTTTACCTTGACAGGAAAGGATCGTGTATGGCTGATCTTACAAATTGTACTTTAAATCATCAACATTTACTTCCTCATAGTGCAGCCACATTTCAATTGTTTGAGATGCAGACAAGGTCTGAGGAAACATATTCATATTCAAATAAAGGCATGTTCCTGCAGTACTTGTCAATTCTTTCCTCACTATATTTAGTTTTCAATTTTGCCCTACAATTTAGCATATATTACAAACACACAAAAAATGACATGTTATTATATAAATTGTTTAATAAGAGTGAACATATATCTCCCATTTACAATCAGTTAGATCTCGGTTACACCATGCTTGCAACGGCCCATACAAGCAGATATTTCATTGATCATTAAGGGAAGACACACTTAGGGAAGCAGAAGGGAGAATGGTTCTCACAGCACTTGAAAGGAGGTGATGTCCATAGCATACTTAGTACGCGACCACATGTATGTAGTATGGCCCTGGTCATTCATGTGTGGATCTCTCCAGGTATTTTCAACCAACCAACCAACCAACCCACCATAGATTTAATAATTAGGTATGCAAGTATGACATGTTAGGGTGGGTGTCTGAGACATGTCCAACAGCTTGCCTATGGAGCAACTGAGATTTTTCTTCCCCCAGTACTTCCCAGAGGCAATGGTCATTTAGGCTAATAGATGAGGAGCATGGGTAGTGAATTAGCTAAGTTCCAAGGCCCAGGAGCCATCTACAGTATGCAACCTGGACAGCTTCAAGAGCACAATTTATCTTCATATTGAAATAGGCTCTCACTTGTCAGGCAATCCTTGTCAATGGGTCTCAAAGTTGGACACCATTGCTGTGCCTTATGAGGCCAGTCACCCAGAAATAAAAGCTTGTATCAGGCTTTGTCTGTAGTCTAGATGATGAGCACAATAAGAAGAACAATAATAACAGCACTATCAGCCAAGTTCATCATAAGGTTCAAATGAGCTCTCACATGTTTGCCAATGCAGGGTGTATTTCAGCACCCTACATCTAAGTCTTCATAGAGTCACTCCCCACTCCAGTGAAATGGAGGCAAGGAGCAATAGTATGTAAGTATGAGTTAGAGTTGACTCCCCAAACCAATGCGTCCATGAGTTCAAATTAGTTCCAGTATGGTCAAAGGGTATGCTGGTCCATAGAGTAATAGCATACAAGCACATAAACTGAATGTATTGGGCTCTTGCTCATCAGACAGTTTATGAAGAAAGGTGCCTTGTGACACCATCTGTTGACATCTTCATAGAGTCATTCTCCAATCCATTGGATGGGGAACAAGGAGCAATGATTTTGGCTCTTGGCCTGGAATATATGGTGTGTGTGTGGTATGGTATTGGTATTAGCATGATTGCGAGTTTCAGTTGCCCTCAAATCGTGGAGGACACAAAGAGCATCGTCCGCATGCTGGAGGCGACATGGAGTCTCCGTTGCTATATGCGGTCACTACACAAAGTCAATCAAGTCACTACAGTTGCCGTCTCACGTGCTCCCAGCATACGGTGCAGCATGCGCACCGCTGCTGTCGAACGCGCTGCTGCAGGTGTCTGCGGGGCTCATAGTAGTAATGAGTAAAGAGTTAGTAAAGCAAACTGGATCTATGTAAATGTATTACTATAATGACATCTACCTATGCTAGGTAGTTAGCTATGGATGGATCAACAAGGATATGCCACTATATTAATTTTAGTCAGGTGGGATAGGAAAATTTTGTCTTTATCTCAGTAATCAAACCACACTTAATCCTTGTCAGAAATTGAGCACAGAAGTTTGTGAACCAATTTCTTTCCATCAGTTGTAATCTATTCTCCATGTACCCTAGACCAAACACAACAAACTTAACCATAGCTGGAGGCTGAAGTATGTCAGATCATCCATAGTAAAATCAAATCTGGCATCTAGTACAAGCCATCTAATAGTGCCTATCACTCGGTCCATTCTAACATATTGAATATATAACTATCTACTTTCCATCAAAACTTGAGTCGCATATCGCAAGAGTTCATCGGGACCTACATCTACAGCAACATTCAGGAATTCACGTGATTTTGCCACCAAATCATTGTGAAAAACTCTTTGGTCGACTATTTCCTTTTGCATAAACGCAATGGCAAGAGCTGTTGCCCAAGCCTTGGCACCAACACGAAGTTTCTTCACTTCATCAACCGCACTTCCTATTCCTGGAATGTCCCGGAGATGCTTGAGTGGATAAGAACCATCGAAATCTTGTAAGCGCAAGAGCTTGAAGATTGAAGACACTCCAGTGATAGGCTTGGCTAATTGCATCCTCTGATGAGCTTGGTCAAAATCCAAGTTTCGAGACTCAATTCTTGGCGAAGGCTGACGTTGTATCTCTTCCTCCTCCAGAGATAATCGTGGTTGAAAGTCTGGACTGGATGGCACACTGCAGCTGCTACAATCACAAGAGCGTAGAGAGCTCAAGGTTGAAAAAGTTTTGTAACTCTTGGAACTTGTGTCGCTTTCTGCGTCATCCTTATCCTCAGTCTCATCATTGCTAGGCGATGAAGAGGTTGACCAAGAACCTGGAATTGTCCTAGAATCTTTGAGACGTGGATTTGTTGCCGGTCCAAAGAATCCCAAGAACAAATTGCATGTCGTTTCTAGGAAACTTAAGGATTTCCTTCCTTGGTCATGCCTCGACGTTGCATCGGGTGAACGTTGTCTGGAACTGTCCCTCGACGTTTTTTCGCGATGAAAGTGTCGTCTATAATCTTGTCCCGGGTCTATGGCAATGAAGGATGTATATTGACTAACAAGTTGGTATCTCTTGCCGAGATCGATGATTACGGCCTTTCGGATGTCTTCCTCTGAACCTGGGATCATCGTAGCTGGCAGTTTCCCCCGTTTTCCTTCATGTCCCCGAATCAACCGCGATGCTGCGAGCGTGTGTATCATGGGCAGTCCTTTGTCAACGCCCTCAAGACGGACAGTTTTCACAGGTATCGGTACAGGCTGGAATGGACTATCGCTGATATCAAGTGTTCCGTGTAAATATACGATTCGCGGAATATCGATATCTCGTAACTGAATGATCGCAGAAACGATTGTCTGAGTTCCTGAATGTACATTATTGACCGGTGTCGGTGCTTGTTGAATAGCAGGAGATAAAACGGCGATGATTTCTGACAACAAACTCTGGCCTGAGGATGCAAAGCTCTGTGTCCTGAGATGTTCATCTGGAATACCCCAGTCAATTGTAACATCTCTTAGAATGGGCATTCTTCCGGCTCGAAACAAACGAGCACACTTTCCAATGATGCTTTCTGCTTTTTTGGCATAAAGGCAGACACCATTTCCAGCTGTAGCAATTCCCTCGCAGGTCGCATTCGAAATTCCGTCACCAATACCCAAAGTGAAAACGCGAAGAGGGGCAGATCTCGGAGCTTGTGCCACTGCGTCTCCCACAGCCTGAATGGCATCGTCTGTATAGACCTTAAGAAAGGCTCTTGAAATAGTACATGGATATGAGATCGAAAAATTGCCTACCTCGCCATCAGTCAAAAGAAAAATGGTAGTCGGTATTCTTAGATCACGACTTTGCAATGCATGCCGGATAGCTTTGGGTAACCCTGTACCACCTCTTGGGTAAATGCCATCAACGTATTTGCTCTGCAAATCAGTGCGCTATTGTAATTTGAATTAAAAACTCACTGCTTTTCTTAAATTTTCTTTATTGTACTTGAGACCACGCAGCGACAAACTCTCAACGTCGTCATTGAAAAAATACACATTGAACATCGTACCAGAAGCAGGGAGCATACGAAGTAGAAGTATTAGCGCGTTTTTCGCAATATCAATGCGACTCTGAGGGGATGCAGTGGCCATGCTATCACTCCGATCAACCACAAAAAGATATTCTTGAACATCAATAGTATGAAGGTTCTTTAGGCCCAAGCTCACTTGCAGAGCAAGTGTTGTCTGACTACCCATCCGTCGAAGTTCTGCAAAACATCGAGGAGAATCAAGATTCTTCGAACTGATGATCAACACAAAGTCGCGGTCAAGAAACGAGGGTGACTGATAATCAATCTTTGTTTGACGTCTTGATAGGCGACAACCATCACTGGTTTGATACCGAGTCTCAGAAATATCACGACCATGGCTTGGACTGAAGATTTTCTGGATACACCCAGCCATCTGCACCTCGCATGTTATCTTGATCCTTGTCTGTTCTGTCGGCCTGGAAGCTGATGTCAACTCGTCAGGTTGTATACCGTACCGCTGGCCGACACCACTGGAAAGCTGGAATCGAATCTCATCGACATTATCATCATTTGCCAGATTCATCACATACTGTTTATGAATTCACTTAACTCGACTGGAATATTCATCTCATCGTTCATGCGAAAGACATACCTCCAACTGGATCTTAACAGATGTGTGTGCGGGTATTGAACCGACAGAAATTGTAAAAACTAGAAACATGCGGTGAGAGCTATTAACCACGAACAGCGACTGAGGAGACTGACTATCGTCTGTTGCATGCTTGACCAATCCAGCTAATCGGTTCGCATCAATAGCGCTCTCGTATTCTCTCTGTGCGACTTCCTTATCTTTGGCTACCCCTTCGACAATCCGGCCATCTGATGTCTTCATGCGAAAAGCACATACGGCAGCAGTTGCAGGAACAGGAAACATATATTTGCATCTTCCAGTAGGAGTGCCAAGAGGATTATTGTATGTTTGAACCAAAGTGACCTTGCAATTGACTATAGGACTTTAACAGTCAGTCTGCCCTCACAACGTGATTGCAAGAGAGTTTACCATCGACAATGAGGACTCTGACTCTCACTTTCTTTAAAGGCAGCCATGTCAGCTGTGACGAGGACGTATATACAATTCCTGTTTGGTCCATGGTTAAGAAGAGGTATGAGACGGAACACAAGGAAGTTATCAAAGCTTAAGTATCATTTGGGCGCTACATAAGTGACACGAGCGTGGGTCGTGTCCACCGCGTTGAGTATGTGAATCATTTATGTAAAGAAAGCGCGAAACGAAATGAAAAATTACCATTTCATTTGGCGCCAAATGACACGAGGCCGTGGGTCGTGGTCACCGCGCGAAATATAAGAATGCTAGAAACCAAATAAGATTCAGTTTTTTAAAAATGATATCGGGGTAAGGCACAGCATTTTTGAGTCCAACCTTAGGTCTTTTACAAGAACAAAAGATTATTTTTATTGCAACTCATGTTCAGTCCATTCTAGAGGTCAGGGTGAAGACGCGTCATACTCGATCATAATTGTAGAAGTCTGATCATGATGGATCACATTGGTCTTCGCTGAGCTCGGTCGGTACTCGTGACGGGAGCCCTGCCTGTTATGGCGAAGGGTCACGCTCATGGTGAGAGGTGGTCGAAGTCCTCTGTTACAAAAAACAACACAGATCAAACCTTACACTCTAAGCGGTTGGTAATGGAAGTGATGTAAGTTTGAATTCTTCCTAGAGCGCTGTGGGACTAAATTGTCCGTCACAAAGTCACGGATACGGTACATACGCCCTCCAGCCGAACGGGAGGACCTGACTCAGCTCATGCAGACCAGAAGAGATCTGGATAGAATGGTATAGCAACTCGGTGATCAAGTTGTTGCTGGTTACGGAAGGGTGGTGGCATTACTGGTGAACTCATTTTCCGCCTTTTCTTTTCTTCTCTTGGAACCTGCAATCATGTCCCTGGTGCAATAAAGAATCGGTAAACTTCTACGGAGTATGAGGCGATAGAAACCTTTTTTTGATTGCATCCTTGCGGCTAATCTTTCGGGCAGGATTGACAAATTCAGGATGCTTAACTTTGCCCATTAATCTTCTTTTCGTTTTTGATGGTTTCGGTAATTTTAGAATCCAACCCGGAACTTGCGAACCGGATTGAAGGAGCACATTTGCAATCCTAAGATCGGAGTCAGCAGTGGAGGAATTTTTCCGGATACAGTCATACGCTTTGAGGTATTGACCGTCCTCGTCGGTAAAAAAAGTCACAGCTTTACCCTCTCTACCTGCACGACCCGTACGCCCTTATTAGTTGATTGTTTTGGGATTCAGTTACGATATGTTCGGTATAGATTCGTTAACTCACCAATACGATGGACATAACTTTGGACACTCCTTGGGAAATCATAATTGATGACTTCACGTACACCCTTGAAGTCCATGCCACGCGCCATGACCTCTGTACTAACCATCACCCAGCTCTCACCTCTACGCATGCGGCTCACTGCCTCCTCTCGCTCTTTTTTGCTCAATCCAGCGTGCAGACAGTCCACGTTTGGTATATTATTGAGGACAAGCTCTTCCGCAAGCGAAGTGGCACGCATCTGAGACGAGGTGAATATGAGGACAGGTGGGTTATATGGCTGAGTCAGATATGTGAGCAGACTCGGTAATTTCGATTGATCGTCCGCAACGTAAGTCAGCGACTGGGCGATAAGAGGCAGGGGAGTGTCCCTAAAATTGAACAATTGAGCAAATATAACAGAAGAAATAAGGTTTACTTACTTAAGACCCACAACAATGCGAACAGGGTCCCGAAGCATTTCCATCGCAATTTTTTCAGAATTTGCAGGTAAAGTCGCACTGAAAAGAGCTATTTGAATGTTTGGATGTGTGCAGGCCGCCAATATCTCTTCAATTTGTGGAAGAAATTCGGAGTCCAACATGCGATCGGCTTCGTCTAAGATAAGATGACGAACGCTGCGATATTCTGAGCAACGAAAAGGCCCAAAATAAAATGACACACTTGTTTAGGTCAAGTTTACCGGATCGAAGAGAAGCTGTTAATCGAAGGGGCGTACTGATAACGATATCTAAAAAAGAGCCGCTTTAAGTTTGACAATTGCATAATCGACTCGAATCACGAACCAATTTTGTCGCGTACAGTCTTATCAGCCAATGTACTTGCAGTTGCCTTGCTGAATAAAACGACCCTCCATTTTCGTCCTTGTGCTAGTTTAAGGCACTCATTATGTATCTGATGAGCTAATTCTCGAGTGGGTGCAATCATAAGTGCTCTCACACCAGCTCCCATATCTGCTTCGGCACTGGCTGCAGGGGACCCGAGAGCAACCAGGACAGGGATCAGATATGAAAGTGTTTTCCCTGTACCTGTTGGGGAGATAGCTGCCAAATCTCGCGACTGATGAGGTCAGGGCTGAAAAAAATATCTGGAACCGCAAGGTGCGTACCTCCAATAATATCGGTATCCCGTACGATTGTATTCCGGTTGGGTGAATGTAACCATTCTGTGTGAGATTCTGAAGTATATGTGATGAAACCCGGTACCGGTCCTTTAGCGCAGAGAATGAATCGATGTGTTCAGGAACATTAGAACCCTTCGCTACGACGCGTTGTCTCAGTCCAGTTGAACTAGATTCATAAAGGGTGGTCCTGTCCCAGCCTTGAGCTTCGTTTGTGTCCACATCCTCGTCCACATCCTCATCTTCAACAGACTCGACTTTTCGTTTCTTTCCTTGCGGTCCGTCTTCCTTCCCTGAGCTCTTCCGTTTTTCTGAGCCACCTTTCGCGTATTTGAAGAAGTCGAGCTCTGTAGGAAGTTCACTGTGGTTCACAAGAGACTTTGTCTGTTTCTTGACGTCGGGAGCTTTCTTGGTATGCTACATAAAAACTATCAGCATGCACGTATGAAAACTACAAATTTGAATACATTGAAGAGTGAAAAATCCGCCTCGAACTTCTTTTTATCGAATTTAAGACCACCCCTCGACAGAATATGGAATGCCTCCATTTTCAAGCTTCGAAAACGTGCAGTTCTGCGAATATATACAAACTTGGAAATTTAAAAGTGGATTATTATGTCAGACTATTATTTGCAGTCCAAATACAAAATTGATGAAGTAATAGCCCCGGACCAGCTAGTAAGAACCTAGAACGATGTGTGCAAAAGGCATTCTTCCAGCCCCAAGAACAAAAAACGTTCAGCCCCGCCTTGGACAGACTCTAGAAAGCTGCACTTAGGGATTTAATAACTATCTTTTCATCGGTGCTGCGTGTCTCCGACCGGGTCTGGACTTCTCCCGGAACGGATACCGCTGACTCGGGCCGTCAATCTTGATTTATCGTAACCGCTAATTGTATGGTTCGAAGTCTTCGGTCCGCATCGGTGTCAGCTCAAGTTTTTGGATAGCAATGTGTATGGCTGCGTATATACCTGTGATCTCTTCTGGGGCCGAGATTTTCCCTATAGTTCGTGTCCTTCAGACCACATGAACTCTGTGGGATTTCATGTTATCGCTTAAATACAGCTGTTTTTGACGGTTCTGGCATCCATAATGTCCTTCTTTATCTGTTTTTTTCTTGTCCTTGTCGCAGCTCTCGCCTCTGATGGTGCATTCATCGTCCCCGGCGCAGCCTGGACAGACACGGCTGGCAACATTATACAGGCACATGGCGGAGGGTTTTTAAAGGTCCTCACCGATTGAATCCTGTGAATTTTCCGGAAAAATGATATCTGTAATAGGCTGGCTCTACGTACTACTGGTATGGCGAAGACAAATCCCTCAATAGTGCCCTTTTCCACGCCGTTTCATGTTACACGGTTATTTCGTGCTTTCTTGTATCTCTTCTTCCGTGTTTTAATGTTAGAAACACAGTCAACAGACTTCACGATCTGGACACGCCAGAACGATGCTTTGAAACCAATCTCTGGAACAAACATATCTACCTCTAACATCGTCGAGCGTCCAAAAGGTGTGTAGAGATTGCGGATTAAAAGGCGTGATTGGTAATCTCGTTGTTTCACAGTCGTCTATAACAAAGCTGTGAGCGAAATTTAATCATAACATGCATCCTCTGCTAAGTCTAACCTTTCGAAGAACTCCGAGTATGTGATGTGGTTTCATTCCGATAGCTCCAAGTTCGTTCCCTCGATGTCGAAAGGTATCACTCATGTTGACGGCCCCTAGCTACGGCTCAGCTCAGGTGGGAGTGGCGACAGCCAAAGCCCCATGTGGGCCATATAGTTATCGGGGAAGTTTTAAGCCCTTAGGCGCGGATTCCCGAGACATGGGTCTTTTCCAAGATGGTAATTTTTGTGACAAACTCTTCTGGTTGTTTAGACCTGAGCAATCTTACATTTAGATGACGGTACGCATTCTCGTCCATACTGATAGGCCAGAACTAAGAGATGTGGTTGATATGAAGATGTTCAGACCACGTATCTCCTTTACGCTTCTGATAATAACCAGAACTTCAAGATCTCTAAGCTTGATACAAATTATTATGGGGTTGTGTCTCAGACCAGTGTGCTCACTGGTCCGTTATATTCCAACTTACTTCTTCTTTGGCTACTCACTTGATGTATGTAGGTTCGACATTAGAAGCTCCCGGAATCATCAAAAGGAATGGCGTGAGTTGATACCATATAAGGTCCTCAAATTTCACCTTCTACTGTATCTCAGGTTTATTACTTGTTCGCATCTCATACATCTGGCTGGGATCCAAACCCAAACAAGTTCTTTACAGCCACAGTCAGTGCATTTGTTATCAACGTTGCGTTAAAGATGTGACAGAATTGTTAGTCTTTGGCAGGTCCCTGGTCTACCCAAGCAGACATCGCACCTGCGTCCACCCGCACCTACTTCTCACAAAATACCTTCGATCTTTTCATAAATAATAACTTTGCAATTTACATGGGAGATCGATGGCGTCCGTCTCTTTTGGGGAGCAGTCGGTATATATGGTTCCCTCTATCTTGGTCTACTGGCATTCCTCAAATTGTTTATACTGACATTTGGAGCATTGATTTATCTTCTGGTACATATACGGCCGCCTCCGGTGTCTCTTATGAGGCGGAGAGTGGTACCGTTTCAGGCTCAGCAACCATTCTGTCGGACACTTCATTTTCGGGTGGAAAGGCTGTTGGTTATCTTGGTCTGATTCTATTACCGATCAAGCCCATTTTCTGTCCAACGACATGATTTCCAGGTCACGGTGGATCTGTAACGATCAATAATGTTCAAGGAACTGGTAACGCCCAATGGGTTGCTATATATTATGCCAACGGTTTAATGCTCCGTTCACTTACTCACCTCAAGCTACTCACAAATGACCTCTGTTATAGGCGACTCCACCTGGCGCAACACCACTATTAAGTATATCTTATTCTTTCATGGTCACGAGTGAAAGATAGCAACTACCTCTCTCACTAGTGTCAATGGCGGAGCTTCGATTCTGGTCGACCAGCCAAACACTGGTGGGGGACACGTCATATTGTCTGTCCCAGTGAAGCTCACCCTAAGGAGTGGGGCTAATTCAATCACGCTCAGTGCAGGACAAAGCAGTGAGTCCTAGATCCTTTATGCGATTCTGTACCGCTCAAAGTCCGAAGACTACGCTGCGGACCTTGATAAGATCATCGTTTATACTGCGACTTGACTGTTATGTCGTCTCAGACCATGTGTAGGACTTGGACTGACGACAATCTTCGAATGATAGTAGTTCCTTTCACGTCGATCCCCCAACAGTATACGAGGAGTGATTTGTCTATGGGTAGTGTAGTCTATTACATCCTCCAAAAACAGATACAAATAGGCGGGTTAATCGTCTAGGCCGGTGTTACCATCCAATCAAGAAGTGGAAGATTGTGAAACGTTAGTACTATATATTATTCCGGCTCAAGCCAAAAAAGCGCTCGAGGGTAATCCTCCGTAATCGCCTTTCTAAAGTAATCTATGACCAAGTCTTTAGGCTCTGCTATGAGGATATATTGTCCCAACCTTTCTTCAGTTGCTACTCACGATCAGTAAAGTTGTCGTCGGTAGAGAAATTTAACGGATACCTCGAAGAAAACGAACATGAGAATAGTGTTAGGTCCAAGACGCGTAAAAGCGGGAGTCCATCCTTTCAGAAGAAACCTAGGGCCCTCTTGACGCAAAGACTGTACAAGAATATGAGAGATACTGGTGTTTCCTGACTGTAAGCAGATGAACTACATGCGACAGAATCCAAAAGGACAAAACCATACAGAAGCCATTACTCGTGACCGGATTACATCTGCAGGTGAGCAGACAGCTGTAAATCAAGATTAGTCCATGTCTTGACACGAGGAGAAGCATGAGCTTACTTGTTGCCACCGTGCCAGCCAGTGTGCTTGCGATTACATGTAGGAATAGGTTATCATGTAGCTGACAGTCGATGAGAGGGATCGGATAATGAAGCAAGGTGGACTTGGCAAAATCGTATCTAACGATGTAGTTTTCAAGCTTGTGATACTTACGTGAATGGCGTAACTTACGATACCACTTGAGACGCCTGAGATACAGAAGTGAGCGCAATAAACATGTTTTCTAGGAATTTGGCAACAGAACGTACATTCATCAAGACAGCCCTTACCTAGCATCAAAGTGTAATGAAAGGACAAAAAAGAGGGAAACGAGCAAACACACAGTATTGGGACCTAAACCTCTTGCCAAGCCTCTCACACCCTCCTCCTTGATGAGACTGATCAGACCTGCAAGAGCATGCCTGTATTGGAATTTTTTTTCCGGTGGACGTATCGAATCACTAGTCATCCTGATAAGTATGATATCTATTGAAGAGGGAGGTCTTCGTAAGAATCAAGCGATGCTTTGAAAATGTCATCCATGCCTGCAGGGTTACCGGCGATTCCACCGAGACCACCAGCTAGACTTGCCGCCAGAATTAAACGCGTCATTGAGGGTGGACCATCTTTGGAAAAGCGCGCTTTTAGCTCCTCGTACGTTCCCAAACGAACCAGAGAATATGACATCTGACGCATCAGAGATGCAGTAAGACCTGCATACAAGTTTCGAATACCCGATTGTGCGATCGACGCGCGTAGAACGGATATCATTGAAGGTCGCCTGGACCCAGATTCCAATGTCTGCATTCGACTTATAGAATATGGTAAGGTTATGCCCGAGGTAAGTCTCACAGAAAGGCTTACACTTTGATCAGATCCAAGGGATGTGTGCAACTGGCGGCCACTGAGGATCAGTGATCAGGTACATACGCTTGAGAGAACTTGCACTCTTACTCGAAGCCGCAACTCCTGTATAGAAGCAGTGTCAGAGTCACGTCATCGTGAAGACCGTTACGTTGATTTTTGCAAGTACTGACCTCCAAGCCTGGACCACAAACATCAATCATGACTGCAATTCGTTGAAAAGGCGACGTACCAAAAAGGATAATTGCTGGGCATAATAAACCGCTTTCTTCAACAAGCTGAGTACACTTGAAGAAGAGAGCAAGCCCGTTGTTGATGAATTAGTCAGCAGATGAAGCCATGTAGAAATTGTGCTTAAGATAGGCGACATCAAGAAATGACACGTGTTACATAATCTCAAGTTCCATATAATTCTTGATTGAGACCATGGGACATTTCCTCATTAACAATGTGGTGAAGATACTTCTCAGAAGCATGGGGTACAAGTATTCCAGTTGTAAACTCCTTTAATTTTGATGGATTCATAGACCATTTGTTTTATAAGCCAGCATCTCATGGATTGCAGGATGAGAAAGGGTGAAACGTAGTCAAGAAATTAGAAGCCTTACAATCACACAATAGAACCAGATCAATCTCTTTTTTTTTTTTTTTTTTTTTTTTTTTTTTTTTTTTTTTTTTTTTTTTTTTTTTTTTTTTTTTTTTTTTTGGTGGTATCACGGCAGTCTGCTGACCGTTCACATAAGTCAACCTCTTACAGACTAGGATAAGCGCGATTTCTCGCAGTTCAGTTTCTTTCGTACTCCCTCGGCGATGGCCACCCCGTGGAAATGCCTTTACGCACTGAGTGTGGGGCTCGTTATCCAATACCCACTAAAACCACAGTTAACTTCTTCCATAGCCTAAGGGGGGCTAGGTCATCTTGGATGAGGTTCGACCATGTGTCTTTGATTAGCCTGGGCTCGTGTGCCTTTTTTCTGAACCTCTCCCTATCCGTTGCTAGGCAGTCGAGCTTCATTCTCTTCACAATCGCTGTCTTAGTTCTGCATAGTATCTCCCTTTCCATGAGGATATTATCCGGGTCTGATTCTCTTGATATCCTCCATTCACATCTTATTTTCCATATCATATACGTTGCTTCTGAGACTATGATTTTCCTAAATCTGCGTTTGCCTTTATCTCCTTTTTACAGTTTCCTTGTGATTGCGCAGTCTAGTTGATTGCCAAAGGATGGTTTTTGAAAGGAAATCCCTTTCTTTTCATGTAGTTTCTTTACAAAATTCCAGACTATTTCCTGGCCGGACATTTCACATTCGGTGAGCACGTGCTCCAGTGTCTCTGTGGTTTTGCACCTGGGGCACATTGCTCTATCTTCGCAATCTTTGATGTTTTCCCAGTATCTTCCTATCTTATATGCATTATGCATGGCTCGCCACAGGAAGTTTCTCACTTGCCTTGACAGATCTTTGTCCCTTAGGGATAGCCATATTTGTCTGTCAGTTGGAAGTTCACCCAGTCTTTCTTTTGCTGCCCATCGAGTAGCATCCAGGTGGGCACTCGTTCCCTTCCACTTCGGTGCAGCATGTTTTTTGAGGATACCTCTGTATGCTATTGCCTGTGTTAGCCTAGCTAGTTTTGCTCCAGGGAGGTCGTATCCTTCTGGTATCTCAGTTATTATGTTGTCCGGGGTTGTTTTGCACACTCCCTTGTTTGCCAGCCTGTCAGCCTCTTCGTTTCCTCTGATCCCAGCATGGCCTTTGACCTTTTCTAAGAGTGTGATTCCCTCTCTCTTCCTCAGGGTTGCTACTATGGGTTTGAGGATTTCCTTATTCGCTGTGCCAATCCAGCCTTCATCTTCCCTTTCCTCCAGGTGAGTGGTTAAGCTGTCTATTGTGATTTGAGAGTCACTCTTTATCAGAATGGCTTGGGCTTGCGGGGCCGTTTGTGCAGCTACTAGGATTGCTACTGCCTCTCTGGCGTTATTTGTTTGGGGTATGTGTTCTGGGAGTCGGATTGCCCTATTACGTGGGTCATCAGGGCTGAACCATACCCCTGCTCCTGCTGCTGCTTGGCCTTCTTCATCCTTAATGCACAAGCCATCAGTGTAGATTGTGATTAAGTTTGGGGGGAGTTGCGGTCTTCTATTATACTCCGTGTAGTGTGCTTGTGTGGGACTCGTCTTAGCAAAGACTCTGAAGCCTTCCTTTAGGGATCTCCTAGTGGTCATGTCAAGTTTGAAGGTTTTCACGTTTTCCTTACACAACAGTTCCCTTTCTTCTGGTTGGAGTTCTCTGTTCACTTCTTGCACCTCTGGATTCCACTTCTCCCTCATTCTTGTGATGTATTCACGGGCCTTTTTGCTACATTTGTGGGGGTTACCACATCCTTTCCACCTCATATCTTTACACGTGCTACATGCACAGTTTTTTCTATTTTTATGGGTAGGTGGTGCATTGTTTCCAAGAGTCTTGCCTAGTTCCACCATGTCGTCTACTGCCCATACCTGGTGAGTTTGTTTCATGCACACCATTGAGGCTTCATTTATTCTGATGTATTTTTCTTATGCCAGCCCTATGTGAAACCATACTGGCATCTGACGTTTTAGGTTTCTCTCTAGGATGATTGGGTGGAAGGTAACATAATGTTTTTTGGCCACTTGTAACATTTTTTGAATTGGTGTAGGCAAACCTCCCTCTTTGGCTCTTGTGTTTACCGTCGTTCCTTGTAGCAGTAGGCTAGTTAGTGTATTTTCTTCGATGTCGCGTGTTGATGCAATCTTCATGTTGATGACCTTGTCCGCTATCGCTGCCCACCTGGGCCAGTCATCATCAAATTTGAGGTACCTTTGGGCTTTCATTAGCTCTATTGCCTCGTTTCTTGCCTTTAGGTCAAGGACTTTTCTACCTCCTTTGTCCAGAGGTAGCCTGAGGGTGCTGATGCCAAGCGTTTGTTTTGATTCACTGTTCCACAGAAATTTGTTAATCATTCTTGTCAGCTGGGTTTCTATTTGCTTGGGCATTCCTTGTACTTGGGCTCTATACTGGGTCCACCCCCCTACAACCATGTTTATTATTAATCGTTGCCCTTCCAATGTAGGTCTCTCTCTATTCCATCTCTTCAAGTCTTTCGACACCGCTTCTATTGTTGGTGTCTAGACACTTACTTCATTCACTTTATTTCCAATGAAAGCTCCCAGTAGTTGGGTCGCTTCACCTTCTCTAACTATTTTGATGTCTTCTGGGATGATTTGGGTTGCATCTCTTGGTTTGCATGTGGATATCATTTTATTTTGGTGTTTCTCTGTGCCCACAGAGATAATTACAGTTTTCGGTATGTTAAATCTTGCTCCAGATGCTGTGCACCACTCTCTAAGTAGTTTTTGTAGGTCTTGGAAGTCGTCTTCTTCGCTTAAGTATACCATGGTATTGTCTGCAAAGAGTGTCGCAATAAGTCTCTCTGCTTTGCCCTCTATTTTGATTCCTTTCAGGTTTGAGGATCTTAGCAGTTGTGCAAGGGATTCTATTGCTATGTTAAAAAGAAGACAAGAGAGGGGGTCTCCCTGTCGCACTCCTCTTGTTACTTTCTATCCTTCACTTACTTCCCCGTTTAGGATAATCTTTGTGTATGTGTCACTGTATAAGGCTTTAACCGTGTTAATAAATTCTTTTGGAATCCCAAATTTTTTCATAGCTTGCCAGAGGAAGGCATGGAGGATTCTATCATATGCTTTTTCTTGATCCAGGCATACTATCATTCCATTTTTCTCCGCAGTTTCACACCATTCTATTGCTATTCTTGCTAATTCTGTTTGGTCTTCAATTCGACGTCCTTTCATAAATCCAGCCTGGTCGCGGTGAATTATGTTTGGTGCTATCTCACTCAGTCTTGTTGACATGACTTTTGTCATTATTTTGTAGTCTGTATTAAGGAATGGGACGATAATTCCCAATATCAGTTTTATCGCCCTTTTTGTAGATTGGGCACATCCAGCCCTCAGCAAAGTTTGTGTCGTTCTCCATTCCATGTGTTTGTATGTCTTGGAAAACCTATGTCAGTGCTCCGACTACATCAAATCCTGGTTTGTCTAGTTCCCAGGCAGTTTTGTATTTTGACACTAATTCCTTCCACAGTTCGTGTATGATCCCATCAAGACCTGCGGCCTTTCTGCTATGTAGTTTATCTATAGCCTCCTCCACCTCTTCTTCTGTGATCAGGACGCCTAGATTTTCCTTATTTTCCTCACTTATTGTTGTTTTTATTTTTGATAGTATTTTCCTCATTTTTTGTCTATGGTCCCTTTGGTTCAGAGGTATGTCTCTTTCTTGCAGTTGTTCATGGTGTTGTCTCGCTATCTCTGCCATTTTTGCTGATTGCCTCTCCAGTTTGTTGTCACTTGGGCCATGTTTTTGTAGTGCCGGTATGCTATCTCTTGTCTTTTGTTTTTTATTCATGTTTATCCACGGTTTTGTCACAGTCTCTCCATATAGGAAGTAGTTTGTCGCCACAGTGTCCCTTGCTTTTGCAAACCTCATCATTTCCAGATCTCTGATTCTTTTGTCAAGGATAGCCGCTTCTTCACTTCTCAGGGCCTTGCTCATGTTTGCGTTATTCAGGACTTCTTTTTGGTCTCTCCTTAGGGCTTCTGTGTTCCGTAGGATCTTTGGCTTCATCTCTTTTGATCTTTGTCTTATGATTTCTAGCGTCTTGTTTTTGAAGATCTTGTGCAATTTTTGTGGGTTTTCCTGGTCTGTTCTGTTGTTCTCACAGTCTTCCAGTTGTCTCTGGTATTCAATACCTAGTTCTTCTATCCTGTCCATTAATATCTCATCTTTTACTAGGTATACCGGCATAGCATATCTGCCATCTCCAATGTATGGCTGCCATGGGTTCAGCAGTGCCATTGAGACTAGAGCGTGGTCTGTGTTTATACCTGACCTCTCTATCCTCCAGTCCCAGCTATACTTTAGAAGATCTTCCTTCAGGTATATTCTATCTATTCTTGATTGTATTGGTCTATTTGTCATTTGGTAGGAGAAGTCTATTGTTGTCGGGTTCTCTTGTCTCCATCCATCTGCGAGGTCAAGATGTGTTTTCAAGGCTGCTAGTGCTCTTGTTGCTCCTGATGGGTCAGCATGGGCGGGTAGTCTATTGATTGACTCTTTGACTATGTTCGTGTCTTCCATCATTATAGTCGGTTCCAGGATACTTGGTCTTGTCTTCCAGTGTGACTTAATCTTCTGCCAGAATTTCTCGTTTTCTCCTGCCTCATTAGGTGCATAAACATTCAGGCAGCTTAGGGTTCTGTTTTCAAACCATGGCAGCTCCAGGACAATTGCACGCCCAGGGATTAGTTCACGTGACCTTGCTTCTTGCCATCTGGTTGTCCATTTATCTAGAATGAAGGCCACTCCCATTGCATTTGTGCGGTCTGGGTCGGAGCTTGTGATAATGCTCATCTGTCGTTGGAATAGTTCTTCAATTTCTTCCCTTCGTTCATTTGCAATGTGTGTTTCCTGTATTGCCAATATATCGATTCTTTTCTCTCTCATTAGCTGGCGCATCTCATGCCATTTGGCTTCAGTGGCAATTGAATTTCCCCCCTTTATGTTTAGTGATGCAAACTTTATTGCTCCTCTCTTACTCTTATCCCTTTTTTGTGTATTTGAGGGTGGGTCGTCCCTCCTATCTATTGTACTCAATTCATTGTCAGAGAGAGATCATGGGAGGATCTCTTCCAACGTGAGCTGAAAATGCCGTTCTCCATCGCTGATCCCACTCAGGCCGTCATTAGGGTCATGGATGATGGTATGGCCGTAGTCTCCTCCTGCCTGAGCGGGGAGTAGTCCGTTGCCAATATATAATTCCCATGTGTGTTGTGATTCAGATCTATGTGTAACAGGTGGTGTTTTTTGGGCAATGTTTCAGTATAGTACATCTACTTGAGCAGGATTGCTGCGCGGTATTGCCCGTCATGAATATGACTGCCACCTGGACTTGTCCTAGCCCAGTTAGGGGGCCCAGTTAAGATTACCTGTCATCCGAAGACCTAGTAAATTCATCTTAACTTCTTCTGGCCCTATATGCCGGTCCACTTTTGTTTTTATTCATTTTATAGAGGGAGTACAAATATTGCTAGCTTTCTGGTGTTTGATAAGGGGGTCTATCTATGTTCACGCCTGCCGCTGCTGGGGCCCAGGTTCCGGCTATTGTTTCTCCAATTATCAGCCCTGCGCTTGTTCCTGTTCCTATTATTCTGGAACGCTTTGCCTCCCTTGCTCGACGTTGCAAACTCCACGGTTTCCTCTATTTTGCCAGCTGCCCTATTGCCAAACCACCCTTCCATCAGAGTGTATTTGCAGTGCGTAGGGTTGTGGTCGGCGCCCTTGCAGTGGTAGCAGTGGAGTCTATATTTCTTGTCTACTAAGGTAGCACTGCCACAGTCCATGTCGATAAATTTTGTCTCTCTGATGTGATGTATAAGAACGAAGTAGCTTGTCCAAGTGAGTGGAGGTGGTTGTCGGAAGAAGATGTTCCACATTGGTTTCCTGGGTCTGCTGATGGCTGAATGATCTACTGTATCTTCTCCTCTTACTAGTTGCACCTCCAGCGATTGTAGGATGTTTATTGCCGGCTCAAGGTTGTGCTGCGAAGAATAGTCACCGGTGATCTTGCTTTTGAGCAGAGCCGCCGTCTTTTTGTTGCCTGCGAGGGTCCTCCTAATGATGTCTGTTGCTGTTTCTTCAGATTCCCAAATGGCCTCCGGAGTTCATATGCTGAGAGTAAAGCCTTCGATAGTGCAGAGGAAGCGTGGGGTGGGCGGGGTGTATGGGAGGAAGAAGGCTGTTACGTTGGGCATCAATATGATGAGGAAGGTAGTCAGGATGTTGGAGATTAGGAAGTGGTAGGGCGGTTTGTATCTGTCATTGCCCCTGCGTTTTGAGTCGATGTCTTTTTCCTGCTGTAGAGTCAAGAGCCTGGCCCTCTCACCAGTCATGTCCCAGATGAGTTTTTTGATCTTCTCGCTTGCTGTCATCAGATTTGCTGTGTTGCTCGCCTGCCAGTCCCTAACCCACAGTTTGGGTTCCGGATAAGAGTCAAAGTGTTTACTTTGGTCCGGTAGCAGGTTGTACCAGGGAGGGGTAGAGATGTGTATGACGGGGAACCCTCCTATGGGTGTCTGGGTACGCACTAGGTTATCGGGGAGCTGTGGGGCCTGGTTTGGAGCCTTGGGAATTTTAGCCGCCATTGTCTCTTGGCTTGCGGCAGGATCAGTCAGTTGTCTGACAGTGCGTCGCACAATCCATATAGGGTCTGTTTTCTTCCTCATAGCCGGGGTCTCAGGGGGCACGAGTGTCGTCTCTATGCTAGCACCTCTCACTGGGGAGGGGGAAGATGGTATGTACAGGTTGACTATGGTTTCATCGCCATCTAGATCCATATCCTGTGAATTGTTACTCGAGATGGTCATTTTCAATAAGTTTGGTGGCGGAGGGACTTTTAGGGGGGATGGGCTCTGTACATCACCGTCCAATTGTTCCATGTCCGAGTCTGACTGTGGATTTTTGACCAGTCTCCTTTTCTTATCGTGACTGCATACTCCCTTCTGTTTCTGTGGGCTGGCTGATTGTGCGTGTTTTTGTTGGTTACTGTCCCTTGTCATGGGTGGAGAGAAAGGGCTCTGCAACGTGTCCTGTTGTTTTTCTTTATGTTAGTGGGCAGGGGTTTATTCTATATGCCGCAGGTCTTCCCTGAGCTCCTTGTGTTCCATGTTTCCGTATGTAGGCGATTAGTGTCTGCCATCCTGGTTTAGGTTCTCTTTTTTGGTTATAAAGAGGAAAGTTCATTCCTGGTTTACGGAAAGATGCTAGGGCTTACCGCTTGTCTTCGATGGTTTCCTAGCTCTGGGGCTCTTCTCCTTCTGCTCTATGGCATATTGGAGGGACGTTTCTTGTGGGAGGAGGGGGCGCCAACCTCTGCTACCCAGGCAGCTTCTCTTTTTAAGAGGGAAAAAAAAGGGGGCATACCAGCTAATGGGCTTGGTAGCGGCATCGTGCTTAGTGATGCAGGTGGTGGTTTGTGGTCAAGGGGCCCCCCGAACCAGATCAATCTCCAATTCTAGTACTATGTTACTATTTTGATATCTACCTCTGCTACAAAATAGCTAAGGTCATATTTGTTGGAACATATCAAACGTTGTGGTGGATATGGTGATACCATGAGCCGTCATCAAAGGACACAATGGCCACCAATGTCTGCTTTGTTGACAGACCATACATGTATTCAGCACATATGAAAGAGTACTCTCAGTCATGTTTACACTTACTGAGGGTACATTACTAAATATCAAACTTACAGACATTTATACTCGCAACTGTACCTAGACATAAGCTTACTCATGTAATCTTCTAGGTACAGAAATACAGTCATGTTTACACTTACTGAGGACATAAGCTTACTTGTGTAATCTTCTAGGTACAGACAATGGTCTCTGCCTGCTTGTGTATTGTTCTAGTTCTAACAGGTTATGGGCCTTACTGAGTAGACTACCTAAGACATACTGCCACTTGTTAGAACTCTCTTTGTCTTAGTGTTGATTGCACTAGACTAACTCATTTGGAGCTTTCTCTGAATTTGATCCTTTCCTTTGTTGGATAAATTCTTGATCACCTCTGCCCACCTTGTTGTAAGGGCAACCTCCAGAGGTTGCAGCTAAGTCACACAACTGGCAGAGGGAAATCCGAAGTTTATTAGAACAGTACAGTACAACAGGAAATATAACTAATCACCTGGCAGAGGGAAATTGTCAGGGGACTTCTATTTCTAGAACTTCCTTTTTCAGAACCCTGGTGACAAGCCTCTGGCTGAGCTCAGCGCACTGGCACTATTTTTAGCAACTTATATTTTGCAGCTAGCAGGGATCGAACTCAGGCTACAGGACGCAATGCGCTGATAAGCCTCTGGCTGAGCTCAGCGCACCAGTGCTATTTTTAGTGACTTATATTTTGCAGCTAGCAGGGATTGAACTCAGGCTATAGGATGCAACGTGCGGGATCACAGGACTTAGCAACCACCTGACTTGGCAGTCAGATGACAATTTACTGGTTACATGGTGATCACAAGACTTGGCAACCATGGGACTTTAGCGACCACCTGACTTAGCGATCATCTGCCACTCACCTGACTTCAGCCTGGCCCCCTTTCAGGTCCCCAATCAGTGATAACCAACACCAGGGCCTTTAGCGACGCCTATCAAAACCCAGTGCTTCTCAAAGATCCAACGTCAGATCACTTTAGCAATGCTTAACAACAGGCCCCTTGATGGTTTCAGATATTAGCAACGCTTATAGCTTATCCAATGCTTAGCGACTCATGTGAGACAGGCCCCCTTGATGGTTTCAGGCTTTAGCAACAGTCTCCGTGCATTTGGCCTCTTTCACTGCTAGGATGTTGAGTTAACACTTGTCGACTTAACAGACGCTGTCACTTAGCAACTTTCACATTCCATTGTACTTGTCATTATTTTTCTTGATTAGCAACTTTTAGTTTAATTACTACAGCGACTTAGTGCCTATAAATACTGTACATATTTTGTCTTAGCCATCATTGAATCATACACCCCACAGTTTAGATCACATTTCAGCGCATTCTAAGTCCTCAAAGTCGCTAAGTGATACAGTCTTGCTGACTTCATCTTGCCAACTTTGTTTACCAACTTTTGTCTTATAGTGCCATACGGTGATAAGACTTGGGCAGGGCTCAGTGCACCAGCGCTATTTTTAGCGATTTATGTTTTACAGCTAGCAGGGATCGAACTCAGGCTACAGGACGCGATGCAGAGTATCACAAGGCTTAGCAACCACATGACTTGGTAATCACCTGCTATTCACCTGACCTCAGCACCAGCCCTCTTCAGGCCCCCGATAGAAATGCAGTACTTCTCAAAAGCTCTGAACAGGCCCCCTTGATGGTTTCAGACCTTAGCAACGCTTGCAGTTGATCCAACGCTTAGCGACCTATGCGAGACAGGCCTCCTTGATGGTTTCAGACCTTAGCAACAGTCCCCGTGCATTTGGCCTTTTCCACTGCTAAAATGTTAAGTTGAACTTGCCGACTTGACAGACGCTGTTGCTTAGCGACTTTTCACGTTCCATTATAATTTGTCTCCATTTTGTGATTGATTTAATTAGTGACTTTTTAGTTTAATTGCCATGGCGGCCTAGCACCTATAAAAACTGTACATATTTTATCTTAGCATCATCAAATCATACGCCCCACAGTTCAGATTTCATTTCAGCACATTCTAAGTCCTCAGAGTCGCTAAGTGAACTAGTCTTGCCGACTTTATCTTGCCAGCAGCGACTATCAACTTTCGTATTATAGTGCTATAAGGGCACATCATTGCCAACGTTTATGTCACTAGAAGCTCTTATCGACTTCTAGCACACTAGCGCCTTGCAGGCTTTCGGCTTAGATCGCTAAGCAACCAGTTTATTTTGTTAAAGTTCAAAATCCCACTAAACAAACTAGGCTTCTGGGACCCTGCCCAGGACTCTCTCAAAACACTAGCGACCGCCCGACGCTACTCATACTTGAGGCGCTAAGTTTACCATCTACCAGGACAGTGCCTAGCGACTTTTGGGCATCATCAAATTGGAGCACACCATGAGGAACTTGAGGGCAGAATTCTGCCAGAAATCCGTTTGCAGCGCCAGCGCCGCCTTCTCACCCAGTCGGCTGGCGCCTTTGACTCTTTACATCAATCGCCTTCTATGCCACAGTTACCTGGAGCTTTACCGCATCGTACTCTAGCGCAGGAACTCGCCGACGCTTCCGCTGATCTTACAGTTGACGACATTAGCGATCTCTTTCCACGACAACTCAACTTCAAACCAACCGTTCCTGGACATTAGACACCTCTTACCGAGTTAGCACAAGGGTTGCCAAGTTCAACTCTCATGCCACTATCCCAGTTATTCAGATCACCAACACCTTCACTACCGCCATCACCAGTATATCTACCGACCCTCTTGTTATCAACCACACGCTTACTGACTACCATGGAGGCAGCTGTCCCTCAGCGCATGCCACTGCGCAACCATTTTTTGGCTCCAGAATGGGACGAAACTAAACCACGGGAACTACCACAATATTTCAAGGAACTAGAATATCTCTTTCGTGACTGCGGCATTACCGACCATACACAAATGAAGGAATACGTGGCATGATATGTATCATACAACACAGCAGAAACTTGGACGGGCCTTAGGGAATTTAGCACCTTGATTCCCATCCCTGGCAGCCAACCAATTGGACCCCCAGCCTTGGTGACCTATGAGGAATGGAAAACGGCAGTCATCTGACTCTACCCTGGAGCTGAAGAATCTACCAGGTCTACAGTAACAGAACTTCAAAAACTAGTACAGGAAAGCTTTGATAACGGTATTTACATGCTTGGCACCCTTTCTACTTACTATAGGGACTTTCAAAGGGTCGCTAGGTGGCTACTACAAAACGGCAAGCTCTACTGCAATGAGGAACGTCGCTTATTCCAGCAAGGTATTCCTATGTTGCTATGGGCACGGATCGCTAGGTGCCTGGAAATTTTACAGCCCAATCATCACCCCAAGGAACCTTATGATGTGGACAACGTCTTTGAGGCCGGCAAATGGATGTTGAAAGGCACAGACACTGGCGTGAGCGCCTCTCGTCCTGCCCCAACTCCTGGCATGATCCCGGTTGCTGCTGCCTCAATCGCCCCGTTACCGATTCAACCAACACCTGACCGCTACTTCAAAAAGAAAAACTTGGATACCGCTATTGCTACCGCAGTTGCTAATGCCATGACATGCATAGAAACCATAATCACCTCCAGCCTGACCGCAAACCGGAATATTGCACCCACTAACAACCTTTGTCACTTCTGTAGCGAGGTTGGACATACAATAACACACGGTCATTGCCCCACTTTGGAAAACTACATCTGGCAAGGACGCATTCGCAGGGCTGCCAATGGCAAGGTAGTACTCCCCTCTGGCGCCATCATACCAAACTATCCCAAGCTCAAGTCCTACCAAGAGCACATGGATGAATAGCACCGACGGAACTCTGGCAACTTGGCGACTGGCACTCTTATCAGCAATGCCAATCCTGATACGGAACAAGCACTACAACAGCAAATGGTACTAGAGGTCATGCATCTGGACACACTTAGCGACTCTGGAAGCCTTACTAAGGACACACAAATTGAAACCCTGGAAAAGGAGCTAGCATTACTCAAGAATCAGGTCTTTGATAGAGTGGAAATCAAACAGCCTAAACAACCACTTAAAGGTTACCAACCCTTAGCACCCGCCACTATCGACCCTGTTCCCCTGACTGCACCAATTACTGTTACCGCCCCACCTTCTGTTGATACCGTCCCAGTTGCTAAGCCCACCAGTCCCTCTACAGACGCTAACGTTGCACCTCCACTGCCTCTTCATCCGTTTTCTGGTTTATCTGCTCACTATGCTGCTCTTGCCCAACGTAACTTTGCTGCCCCAGACAAGTGCCCTGAAGGAGGTTACTGACCGACAGCCCCCATTTATGATATTGAAAAGTCCAACCACATATTCAGTCGCATTATGAAAACCTCTGTCACTCTATCAGTTGAGGAGCTTTGTAGTATAGCACTTGACATCAGGAATCAGGTCAAGACAGCAGTAACCCCTAAGCGCACTCTACAGGCGACAGTACAGGACATCTCAGAAATTGATGACGCGCTACCTGGATTCTCTCTCGCTACCAAACCATCACTGACTGACCTCAAAATTGCCCAGCAACTTGCTAACGCTACCTCAGTGGATCCTGTGGAATCCTACATCAAGCCGCTAGCACCAGGAGAGGACTCTGCCATTCTTACAGTCGCTCAGGACTCACATGCCATACGTTCTATCATGCTCACGGTTGACAGTCGCCAGGAAATTGAGGCCATAGTGGATAGCGGGTCTCAGATCATATCTATGTCAGCCAAAGTCGCCAACAACCTGGGCCTGATATATGATCCAGGTATAGTCTTAAACATGCAAAGCGCTAACGGCACTGTAGACTGATCACTTGGACTTGCCAAAAATGTGCTGTGCACTATTGGCGACCTTACGTTTTATTTGCAAATACACATCTTACGTTCCCCCACTTATGACATACTACTTGGCCGACCTTTTGATGTCTTAGCATGCTCAATAGTGAAGACTCTTTCAGAGGAAGAAACCACCCTTACAATTAGCGACCCTAACTCTGGCATCCGCCATACAGTACCGACTTTCCCCAGGGGTCGCCAGAAGGAGAAATTCACCAAGGCACCCATCTTCACTGATCAACATCCTGGTCGCCATGCGTGTTTTCATCCACCATCAAGGAGGTGATTAGCAACAATCACAGAGATGTAGCGCTCACGCTAGAATATGACCATCAGAATGGTCACGTAAATATTGTTTCAACTGCTTATCTTGACTCCGAAGTACTTTTTCCCTCTCTTTGACATGAGCGCTGATGCGCTTAATTCTAGTACAAACCCCAAAAACATACAACCCCTCACTGACTCTGCTCTTGCCTACCTGTACCTTACCGCTTCCAACCAGCTTGACCGTTTCTCTTCCCCTGATACCTATCTTGAAACACTCCCTAACTCTTCCCATCCCGCTATTCTTGGACTTTCTTGCTCTAGCGACTCTGCTAAGCAAGCTTCCCCTACATTACAAACTGCATCCACATTTGCTGTCGCTAATGCTAATAAACGCAAAGGTGTCCAGGTCAAAAAGAAATATAAGCCCGTAGCGCTTAAGATCAAGCCTGTTGCCAGTTCTGTCTCCGAGAACTTCAGAATTGAACGAAAGATCATTGGCGACCCTCTTGCCGAACTCCCGACCTTAACCCCCAATCTGCCGCCCTTCCAGCCGACTGGTTGCTTCACAGAAGAACGTCGCCAGCAATTCCTTAGCGATCATGACACTGGTTTTCTTACTTCATCAGAATTGGATGTGCTTACCGACCTTATGTCCAAACAGAACCAAGCATTTGCTTGGGAAGACTCTAAAAGGGGTAGCTTCCGTACCGACTTCTTCCCGCCTGTGGTCATACCAACTATTCCACATGTACCCTGGACTGAACATAACCGACCCATACCACCTGGACTTGAAGCCAAGGTTTGTCAGATTATACGCAGCAAAATCAAGGCTGGCGTCTATGAGCCTTCAAATAGCGCTTGCCGCTCATGCTGGTTCTGTGTCCTCAAGAAAAATAGTAACCTCCACATTGTTCACAGTCTAGAGCTGCTAAATAGGGTCACCATACAACACTCTGGCATTCCTCCCTTTCCCGACCATGTCGCTGAATCTTTTGCCAGTCGGATCTGTGGCGCTACCCTTGACCTCTATGTCAGCTACGACAAGTGCTTGATACACCCCTCCTCTTGCAACCTTACCACGTTCCAGACACCCTTTGGTGCCTTACGCCTAGTCACCTTACCAATGGGGTGGACTAACTCTGTCCCTATATTCCATGATGACGTCAATTTCATCCTACAGCCAGAAATACCCAAATTTGTACAAAGTTTCATTGACGACGTAGGTGCTAAGGGACCCAAGGACTGGCGACTCATTGATGGCCTCCCGGCGACTCATTCCGACAACCCTGGTATCCGACTGGCACTATGGGACTTCTTTCAGCTACTTAACCGTATCCTCCAGCGCATGAAGTATTGTGGCAGTACATTCTCTGGTCATAAGCTTGTGCTCTGTGCCCCTTGTTTCAAGATCCTGGGACACGTCTGTACCCCTAGCGGTTGAGTGCCAGATGAGTCGCGACTAGTCCTGTTAGATCGCTGGGATATATGCCACGATCTTTCAGAGGTAAGAGCCTTCCTGGGGACCATGGGAGTACTACGGATATTCATCAAAAACTTTGCGCATTGTGCTCATCATCTTACTCAACTCACATGCGCTAACGCCCCCTTTGAATTTGGACCTGATCAAGTTGCCGCCCAGCAAGATCTAGTCAAAGCGCTACACAAGGTTCAGCCACTAGTACCCATTGATTATCAGTCCCTCAACCCAGTCATCTTAGCGGTTGACACCTCTTGTATCGCAGTCAGCTACTTCCTGTGTCAATGTCTTAGTGACAATCGGAAGCAGAGATGCTACAACCGCTTTGGCTCAATCATGCTAAACGATTGAGAATCACGTTATAGTCAGGCCAAACTTGAGCTCTATGGACTGTTTAAAGCCTTTCAGTTGCTAAGGATGTACCTTATTGGCATGAGGAACCTCCTTGTGGAAGTGGATGCTAGATACATCAAGGGGATGCTACAGAACCCTGATATCCAACCCTCTACTAGTATGAATCGCTGGATAGTCGCCATCCTCATGTTTCACTTTGAGCTTGTTTATGTCAAGGGTACTTATCACGGACCTGATGGACTCTCCCGACGCCCTCTGCAACCTACCGACCCTCTACCCGACCGTAGCAACAACGACACCTTTGACGACTGGATTGACCGCCTTCATGGGTTCGTGCACATGATACAACTCCCTATCTGCCTACTCCATAGCGACCAATCCGCTAGAACTCTGTTACACCCAATCATTCCTTACTGCCCTACACCTTTCACCACCCCTCTTACATTCTTTACTGCCAACATAACCGACCAGTCGCCAACTGTTAAACGAGTTGAAGAACCCAGACCCCTCAGAGAAAACAGTACCGACCTTGCTTATGACTCCGTGCCCAGGAGTGCCAAGGCTCAAGCAGATGACAAACGCTTGAACACCATCAAAGACTGGTTGAATACTCTTAAGCGCCCTAGCCACCTTAGTGACGACGAGTATGCTACCTTCATCCGTTATGCCACCAACTTCTTCATTAGCGACAACCATCTTTGGCAACGCAACAAGAACAGCGCTCATAAGCTGGTAGTGAAGCCTAGTGACTGGCTCAGGATTTTACACGCTATGCATGATGACTTAGGCCACAGAGGACTTTATGCCACTTGTGCTATTCTCTTGGAGTGCTTTTGGTGGCCTCACGTGTGAGCTGATGTCGCCTGGTATGTAAAGACGTGCCACCTTTGTCAAATTCAACAAACACGCCAAATCTTGATCCCACCAACTGTCGCTACGCCAGCGCCTCTCTTCAGCAAGATTTACATTGACACAATGCACATGCCCAAGTCTGGTCACTACAAGTACATCATTCAGGGTTGCTGCTTGCTAGTCTATTGGCCTGAATTTAGAATGCTCCAGCACGAGAACACGGATGCAATAGCAAAGTGGTTGTTTGAAGACGTCATCTGCTGCTGGGGTGTGCTAAGGGAAATAGTTACCGACAATGGTGCCCCCATCATCAAGGTGCTAACTTATCTCGCTAAGAAGTACAACATCCACCACATACGCATCTCGGATTACAACAAACGCGCTAACGGCCTTGTGGAGCGACCTCACTTTGATGTGCGCCAAGCTCTCTTCAAGGCGGTAGATGACGATGAGTCCAGATGGAGCAAGGCAACTTACTCGGTGTTTTGGTTGGAAAGGGTAACTATATGCAAGCGCATGGGGTGCTCACCTTATTATGCAATGACTGGCACCCACCCCTTACTCCCTGCCGACATTGTGGAAGCGACTTATCTCCAGCCCATGCTCAACACCCTTTTGTCCACTACCGACCTCATTGCTAGAAGAGCTATTGACCTCCAGAGACGGAGTGAAGACTTAGCGCGCTTACATGAGACTGTCTTTAACGCTAGGCAACTGGCAGTGCTAAGGTTTGAAACTGATCACAAAGCTACCATTAAAGATTACAACTTCTACCGTGGGTTGCTGGTGCTAATGAGAAACTCCAAGATTGAAACAACTCACAACAAGAAAATGCACCCTCATTACTTAGGGCCATTGGTAGTTATCTCTCAAAACTGTGGAGGTGCTTATGTCCTGTGTGAATTAGATGGGTCGGTACTGCACCAACTAGTTGCCGCCTTCCGACTACTTCCTTACCTCACACAAAACCAAATCTCCTTACCGCTTGAGGCGCTAGACATCAACACCGCCAAGCTCAGAGAACTTGAAGAAACCGACCTACTGGATGATGACGACCTACTCCCTGAAGAAGAAGAATAAAACACTGTTTACTTTACTCATCAACTCTCTTTCACTTTCATTACTTATCTTTTACTATACAGACGTTTATTTTGCCTTACCTCAAGACGCAGCGCTAGCGACTTTGATTGCCGCCTGGCACCCTGCGCAACTCCTCACAAGGGTTTTTTGCCATGATGATCTACTGAGCGTTTCCTTAAGAACTCAAGTCGCTAAAACACCACTTTTGCTAAGTCTTTTCTTTCACAAGTCTTTCCAGTCTACATTCCCTTACTATACACACAGACTTTCTTACTACCGATTTCTTACTTCACACAATATTGCAAGTCCCAAAATTGTTTATATTACATTTTCTTTTTTTTTCTACTCCAAATTCCAGCTATGTACGACAATACTAAAAAAGTTCAAGATTTTAACAGGCGCTAGCGACTAGGCCTGGTCACGGTCGGCAGGGAAGGAGAATGGCGGGAGTTGGAAGAGATCCTCAGCTTGGACATTGTTGCGCTCTTGCCAAGCTAGCAACTCCTTGCAGTCCTCCTGGTACTGCCTCAAGATAGCAACGCTGTGTTCCAGCGTCCTTTGCTTCATTCTCAGCCCCGCCATCTCATTGTCAACTGCCTGCATCTCCCGTGCCATCACTGACTCCATACCGGCAGCCTGCTCCATGAACCTTGCCAGCTCCTCTGGCGACCTCAGACCAGTAATCGGGTAAAGGAGTTCTTCACTCAACCACTCGAAGTCGCCACCTGTCACTCGTGAGGTGGGGAGTGGCGTCCAGCGCAAGTCCATTCTAGCGACTGGGGAGAGACGTACAGTTTGCTCAAAGTCCTTGTCGCCAGAAGACATTTTGCGAGCGGCCGCCAGCTGAGAACGATAGTTGGTTAGCAACACCCAACACCTGGAGAGGAGTCTTACCTCCTCCTCTCCTTCCTGCTCCTCCTCCTCTCCCTCGACCTCTTCTCCCAAGTTGCCAACGCTGAGAGGCTGGGTCTCCTTCAGCCTAGCAGCAATCTCTGCCAAGTCGCCAGCGACTGAGGGAGAAGGCGATTGACTAAACAAGATGGATCAGTAACCAACTTCATAAGCAGTTAACAATTACTTACCAGGTGCCACTAGGTCCCGCGACAGGAGAGGACCTCGACCCGCGAAGGGACTCCAGAACCATTTCTGCTAAACAGGTAGTCGCTAACCAAGTAGAGAAGAAAACAGAAAGCATACCTTCTGATCAAACAAGGCGGCACTTAGCCCCTTTAGAAGGACTCAGAGGGGAGCCAGCCCTCTTACCAACCCGATGCCCCTCTCGCGACTCTGCCGACCTCTCTCACTCTACCGCCTTCCCCTTTCCCTTGGCCATTCCTCCCCTCTGCGGAGGCCAGCTGCCAGTCGGCTTGGCAGGGGTCAGCAAAGGCTCATTGCCCTGATGAGTCGGAAGCCCCAGACTCTCTCCAGAAATGCTGGTGACACCGCCAGCCTCCACCAACGCTCGCTCTCCCAGCACAAACTCCCTAGCGCGCCTGACTCGTACCGACCGCTCAAAAGTCCTCTTGACAATCGGGTCCTCCTTGCCGTGCTCTTGGGACTTGAGACCATTGTAAGTACAAGCCCACTTAAGGGCGTCGCAGCGGTAGCAAGGCAAGACGCCAGTCGGGAACCAGCAGGCCTCCAGATCATTGTTGGCCCAGCATTTGTTGCACTAAAGTTAAATCAGATCAGAACGGTCGCTAAGACAAAACACTTACAGTGTCCTTGGAATCCTTGTATGCCTGGTGCTGGCCAGGCACCACAGTCCTCTTACCCTTCGCCCCTTCCATCACCACACCAGCCTCCATCCCAGTATCCAACACTACCTCCACGCGCCGGGTCGCCAACAAATCTCTCAACTCCACATCGGTAAAAACAGTTTGAGTAGGCGCCTGCAAGAATAATCAGTCGCTAACAACTAGGGACTGAAAACATCTTTACCTCGTACATGGGCGCTACCCTTGCCAATTTACGAGACTAGCACGATAACGATTAGCGACTACGACAAAGCGACTAAAGTCAAAAAGACACACCTTACGAGGAGAAGAAGTAGAAGAGCCCAACCTAGGAGCCGCTGGCGCAGGGCTCTCAGCGCCAGCGGCCACTTGTGGCACCTGACGCTCCTGACCCACGGTAGCGAGGTGGTCCTCAGTCAGCTGGCTGGAACTTGAAGAAAGAGGCGCCAGCCAAGAGGTGGACGCCACAGGAGCAGGAGAAGGACTCCCATCCAAAATGGTGGCCAACTCATTGCCAACAGAAGGGACGGCAGGAGAGGGAGGTTGCTAAATGGTCAGCCACGAGACAAAAGTACAGTCGCTAACAACACATACCAGCAAAGCCTCATATGGCGCTAACCATGCAGCGCCCTTGTGCTCGGTAGCCCAAGCAACACACCACTCCCACAACACTGCCTCGTCATCCCATGTCACCCCTGACGACCTGTGGACCTCCCACCGCTCCAGCAGCCACAACATCCCTACCACTAACTTAGGAGAGGCGCCAGCATCATTGCCAAGGTACCACGCCAAAAATAGCAAGGCCTTGAAAATGAAAGACAGTGCATGAGTGCTGGTGTCAGCGGCGGCAATGACAGAAGACATGGATAGTAAGTAAGAGTCAAAATCACCTGCTCACAGGGGATTCCAAGAGGGGTAGGATAGGAATCGCCTGCTTACAGAGGATTTCGATGAAGTTACAATTATAGTTGCCAACCCTTTTAAGTAGGGGACTATATGCACAGACCATGTAACAGCACGTGATATCGAAGTTGACTGAGGACAGTCAATTTTTCAGTTGGAGGGAGATGATAAGACTTGGGCAGAGCTCAGTGCACCAGCGCTATTTTTAGTGATTTATGTTTTACAGCTAGCAGGGATCAAACTCAGGCCACAGGACGTGACGTGGAGTATCACAAGGCTTAGCAACCACATAACTTGGTAATCACCTGCTATTCACCTGACCTCAGCACCGGCCCCCTTCAGGCCCCCAATAGAAATGCAGTATTTCTCAAAAGCTCTGAACAGGCCCCCCTTGATGGTTTCAGACCTTAGCAACGCTTGCAGTTGATCCAACACTTAGCAACCTATGCGAGACAGGCCCCCTTGATGGTTTTAGACCTTAGCGATGCTTGCAGTTGATCTGACGCTTAGTGACCTATGCGAGACAGGCCCCCTTGATGGTTTCAGACCTTAGCAACAGTCCCCGTGCATTTGGCCTTTTTCACTGCTAAAATGATAAGTTGAACTTGCCGACTTGACAGATGCTGTTGCTTAGCAACTTTTCACATTCCATTATAATTTGTCTCCATTTTGTGATTGATTTAATTAGCGACTTTTTAGTTTAATTGCCATGGCGGCCTAGCGCCTATAAAAACTGTACATATTTTATCTTAGCATCATCAAATCATACGCCCCACAGTTCAGATTTCATTTCAGCGCATTCTAAGTCCTCAGAGTTGCTAAGTGAATCAGTCTTGCCGACTTTATCTTGCCAGCAGCGACTATCAACTTTCGTATTACAGTGCCATAAGAGCACATTATCGCCAACGTTTACATCGCTGGAACCTCTTATCGACTTCTAGCACACTAGCGCCTTTCAGGCTTTTGGCTTAGATCGCTAAGCAACCACTTTATTTTGTTAAAGTTCAAATCCCACTAAACAAACTAGGCTTCTGAGACCCTGCCCAGGACTCTCTCAAAACACTAGCGACCGCCCGACGCTACTCATACTTGAGGCGCTAAGTTTACTGACTACCAGGACAGTGCTTAGCAACTTTTGGGCGTCATCAGCAGGACAGCCCCAAAATGGAACAAAAACAAATCATGGGAATTACCACACTATTTCTGAGAATTGGAATATTTATTCCGTGACTGTTAGGTTACTGACAAATGCCACAAAAAGGAATACGTGGCCAGATACATGTTGTACAACACAGCGGAGCTATGGACTTGCATACCGCAGTTTGAGGGCAACACTGGCAAATAGAACCACCCTTACACCTACACCAAATGGAAGGCTGCCATTGTGAAATTGTACCCTGGAGCAGAAGAACAGGCAAAGTGGGCCGTTAACAACCTAGAAAGACACATCACCAGAACGTTTTGTATGGGGCTAACGATGCTGGGCTAGTTATCCGACTATTACTGAATGTTTCAACAAATTGCACAGTAGTTAAAGAGCCATGACAAGATTTTGGCAAATGAAGAGAAGCGGTACTTCCAACAAGGGTTTCTGTAAGGGCGACCTCTGGAGGCTATTAATAGACATGACACAAGGTTTCCCATAAAAGCAAGCAGCACTTGTTGAAATTGAACCAACGACCTCTTGGGTATGCGCCCCTTTTTGATGCTCTAACCACTGAGCTAAAGCGCTGACTTACTTTTAGATCAAGTAGCCTAAGCAATTCACTCCCTGGGAACGCCGAGCTACTCAATCCGAGGTTCAATCATACTGGCGCACCAGAGGGGCAACGTATCACGCCATCCCA
>QLOM01001571.1:0-11666 GCA_003313785.1 Termitomyces sp. MG148 | reverse complement strand
TGGATGACATATCAAAGCTCCATTCCTTCTCCCATTTGCTCAAGTATTGCAGCACAACAATCTGACTATGCAGTAGCAAGTGGTGAGAAAACTCCAACATCAAGTGGCTGAAGACGATGGGTTGTGTGTGGAGGAAGGCAAAAGAGATGGACATTATGGTTTTGAGCATGTTCAATCATCTCGAGTGTGGTTGTCAGGTTCTGCTGACCCAGGGGCTCAGCAACTCTGGGCAAGGCCTTACAAAGCGGACTCAGACGGATATGGACACAAGTGGGGCCTGTCAAGAGTTGGGGGCATGTGTTGGAGCACGAGAGGTGCGCTGGGGTTGGGGGAAAGCTGGGCAGGGTGTGATGGGATGCACAGTGAGAGGCACAAGCGGGAAGCGAGCACTGGGGCAAAATAGACTAGATGGGAGAGGTCCGGGGCGATTGGTAAATAGACAGAAGTGCCAGTGGTTGTTTTGCAGTGTGGGAGACACAAAGAACGTTTGCACGGTTAGAGTTTTAAGGTTAGATGGATGCGGAACTGAGTGGTAGAGAGGCAGAGCCAATTAAGTTGAAGACCAGGAAATGGAAAGCCAAAATAGAGAGGCAAAAGGAAATGGAGCGGTAAAGGAGGCAGGAAACTGATAGATTGGAGACAAAAGTATAGAAGACAAGGTACAAGAGGCTTGGAGATGAGTACAAGACGACAAAATGAGTACAAGGCTGGCAAGACAAGACCGGAAACGAGGCAAAAGATACTGGAAATACTTAGGCAATATCAAGACTACTGTATGGAGTGCTACGGTGGTGCTTATATACTACGGTATGCTAAGGTCCGGTCCCAGTACCGGGTCCAAGGATGGGTTCCGGGGTTTCAGTGGCAGCCCAGGGGACATAGGAGTGGACAAAGAGGGCCCGCAGATGTCAGTTTGGAGTGCAGCAGTGGCGTCGATGCTTTGGGAGTTGTGGCGTTGGTGCTGCACGACTGGCAGGAGCACGTGCAAGGCATGATGCAGTGAATGATGTGCAGGATGCCAGGCTGATTCAGAGTGATGCATGATGCGTTGAATGATGCGTGATGATGCATGATGTAGTGAATGATAGGCATGATGGGAGGAATGATGTGGGTGAGGTTGCCTGTTGTGCTGGTGATGTCCAGGTGCCGTCAGGAAAGGTTGGTGATGTCCTGGAGGGGCCCAGGGTTGTTGGTGATGTCCGGGGAAGTGCTGGGGACTGCTGTGGTCTGATGTGATGGCCGTGTTGTCGGTCCGGCTGGTCTTATCCCAGGGTTGAGTGGTCATGGAGGTGGTTGCCGAGAAATGTGTTGAGGGTCCCAGGACTGGGGCTCAGGCCCAGGGGTAGGTCAGGCAGGTTGTGACAGTGGTGTGTGAACTGTGGCCATTATATATCAGGAAAATAGGTTTTTTTGATGTGTTTCTTGCTTTAGCACTTAGAACAAATTGTTTTTCAAGCCATTTTTGTGCAATGTAGTCATCTGTCCATCCATTTTTGGATGTGGCAATCCTACAAGAAATTGTCAGTCCAGTCACTTTGGGAATTGTAATCTTCAACTTACAATACATTAGGAACTTGATACCATTCTTCAAACACACTTGAGCTGGGGAATACAAAGCATGGTTTGATTGTGTGAGTTCCATCAGCACAAACCACTTCAATGATTGTTACCAACTGAAGATCATCACTCTTTAGACGATACTGTGACTTATCCATTACATCAAAGATAAACTTTTCAGCTTTTCCTTTCCAGCTCCCCCCTATCTGAATACCTTTTTTGTCTATGTTGTAGACATTTTTCCATGGAATGGCATTCTCATTCATATGCTGCATTAGTTGCTGAAAATTGTTGTAAACAGTTGTATAATTGAATGCTTGTGCGCGCTTTGGATCAAGGCCATTGCCTCAGCCCAATTTAATTTCAGGGTGGCAAGCAAGAAATCTTTGAACCCATGACCTTGAAATGGGCCATTTCTGAGCCTCTGGCAGCAATGATTCAACCTTTGGACGAAGAGTCTTTTTACTGACTGGGTGTCCTGTAATTCCAAGGTACTTGATCTAATTGACCAGGGCCTCTTCTTGTGCAAAGCTGAGAAGCAATTGCTTTTTGTGTGCCCTTGATTTGTGTTCTGTCTTGCCTTTGTAATGATGCCAAAGAGTAACATATGAGAGTTCGTGATGTCGTGCTGCAAGTTGAATAGAGTTAAAAACACCACTTTTCAAGTCTGTACAAGCCTTCTGTATGCGCTCTTCAGTGGCTAAGCTGACAGAATTGTGGCAATTAGCTGCATGAACCATTTTTTATTGTGTTGAAAGCAGTTGTATTGATGTAGCTGCTCTGGCTGTTTGCAGAGTTTGAACAGCTCCTGAATTGTCATGGCCTCCTGTGTCGGATGAAAAGATGTTCACTTCCTGGGCCTTTCTCCCTCTTTTTATTGCTCGGAAAATTATATTTAAGACTCTTTATATATACCAAAATGTTTGACATACTAAAATTTTCCATGATCCTAGTTCATCTATTTCACTGAACCCTTGTGGTCATAAAACTTGTTCTGATTCCACACTTTTTATTTTTTACAACTTCAATAAATTCAATTTTTGACAAGATAAGCACATAGACCTCTCTATATACACTATATTCATTTATGTCTTTTTTTTCAGAAGTCAGAGAATGGATGGATCAGGTTGTAGAATACAAATTTCATATACTGAACCAATTTCACATCATGACACACGACAGTAAGGCCTGTATTTAATGGAACCTTGTGACTGTGACACTAGATGCAGAAACTATAGGGGTGCCATTGAACAAAATGTGTACCTCATCTAGGAATGGGGAGCTTGCAACAACAACAACTAACAAAATATTAAGTCCTGCTAGAATAGCTACTCATTAAATACATATTCACTGAGGTTCATGTCGTAAGTATAAATCCAGATGCTGTGCATCTGGTGTTATCCTCTCTCAGCATCTTCATTGATTCTGTTTCATGTTAAAGCCAACTAAGACCAAATAATATCCAAAAAGCCAATTCTTTAAGTTTTTTGACATGAGAAATAGTCACAAATGAAAGTCCAGATGAGGAATTCTTAGATCCAAGTGTCATGATCCTGTCATTTTTTTGCGTTCCTTGCACTCAGCCCATGTCTGGGGTCGACCCCAATCTCAACTCAACCCCCTCTCCTATGTGCATACAACACCCTTGCCTATGCATCATGCATCAGTGGTGCATCACCTTCCTGACCTTCTTTCTCCATTTGGCCATCCCCTTCCAGCCCCTGTTCTCTTATGTGTCCCCACCAAAACGGATACTCCACCAACTCCAGGGCCCACCCCTGCATGCCCCCAGCTTTCTCTGAGTATATAAGGCTTTGGCCCCTTAGTTGGTCCTCAGTCTTGGTATTAACAATATTCCTACTTATCTTTTTCTCTACTCTCTGCCTCTTTTCTCTCTTCCTCTCTCAATAAAACTCTTTCTTCTCTCTGTTTTTCATCTGATCCTAAGTCTCCGATTCATTCTAGTCATGCTCAACCACTGTCTTCACTCTGGTCAAGCTACTACCATGATTGGACTACCCCAGAGTACTTTGGACTACTTTCCCAAAGCTCTCTGCAGTCTCTATTGCTCTCCAAGCCCCTCCAACTAGTGAGTTCATTGCTCTATAGCAAGCCCCCAAGTCAGTGGTCCCTGACATGATACCAAGACTCCCCTCACTCATTGGAAGCTCAAATAGCGATCTACACCCAAAATTATATACCTCCTGCAACCTATTCTGTTGATGCCTACAAGCATCCCCTAGTTGCATACTACTCTCCTGATACATTTTCCACTACTCCTTCACACCCCCAATAGTACTACCCTGCCCCTGTGCCATATGCAAATTGATACTGGCAGGCAGATACTCAGGTATACCAGTTTGAGCCCTTAATTGGCCAGGACTCGACACTTGATTGGCATGCCTGGGCCTCTTACCATGCACTGGGCCCCAATTCAGGGCCCCACTTGGGGGAACACCTGAGCACTCTGTAAGCACACTGGAATGCTCTGGTCCCTGCAAACGCAGGTCTGTTTGTGACTGGAGTTGGCATGGGGTATGCTTTAGAGACTAATTATCTTCCATGCACCCCTGCATACTCTTGCCCACTCTGGTGGGGAGATGTTGTGGCTTCAGCTGTACCAACTCCTTCCTCCCTCCTCAGGCAAAGTAATGCATCCAGGGTGGGCAGAGAGCCATTGTTATGATGACAAGAGTGAGTGGTGAACTATGCATGATAGAGGGATGAGATCTTGAGTGTTATGACCCATACATTTTCTCTCCCATCAAACAACTCTGATCTCTTCCTACTCTGTCCAGACTCCCTCTCTGCCCTGTTTGGACGCTTCCAGGGCTCCAGTTTGTCTAGGACATTCCCATGTTTCAGCCACATCCATGTCCCAGCCATTTATAGTCTCAGCCACATCCAGGTCTCAGCCACATCCATGATCCTTTGTTCCAGATCTCTTTCCTCTGAATCAAATCACTTTCACTTGACTCAGATCATTTCCACTTGACTTAGATCACTTCTACTTGATTTAGATTACTTCCATCCACTTGACTTAGATCACTTCCACTTGACTTAGATATGTCTTAGATACTTCCTACATCTCCTTTAGGTAGCAACCTACAGCTATATAAGGTCTTTTAGTAGTAGCTGTAGCCTTGGCCTTGATATTGACATGATTTGACTTGTTTCCTGATTTCTTGATCTCTGCTTGTGCTTGCCTCTTGATTCATCCTTTGCTCCCTATTTTCCAGTTTTCCAGTTTCCATTGAGTCCCTCAGTTATCTCTTTCCCTTGTTTGCTCACCAGTTCTTGTTTTTCCTCTCCATCAGTTTACATTTCCTACCTTTGATTGCACATACATTCCATCATCCTTTCAGTGTACAGTCTTCCTTGTCCTTTGCTTCACATACTTGCTGTTGGCATATCATTTCTGCCTAGGTGGTTACTTGCTCTATAAGAGAGTCCCCCAAGTCAGGGGTTAGAGTCCTGACACTGAGGTTGTTCTGCATCTTGGGTGTAGAGCTCATCCAAAGGACTCAGACCCTGTTTAGGGGTCTTGGGCTACCAGAGGCAGGAAGTAACATGGAAGATTGTGGACTGTCTGTTGGAACTCCAGAGGCATTATGCCCAGGGAGCCCTACCAGCATGAAAACATGATCTACTGTGTGATAATCCTGCTTTGCAAGAGGAGCTAGCCCTACTTGTCAAGGAGATCCATGTATCCACCTTGTCAGGACAATTTGAAGACCTCAGGGATGCAGCATACTTGTTCCATGTCCAATGCAACCCTCTGGCTGCAGAAGCCTCTTATAACAAAGACCTTTCTCCAGGCAGAGCAGCAACACTGTCAAAACCTCAACACCGCGTCCGCTCTGCTCCACAACCTCAATCCTGAAAAAGGACTCTTTGAACAACCCATTGCTCATGGTCTTTTGGCATAGCTCCAGGCTAATTCAATGCCCAATACCAGCACTTTCTGGACTTGAGGACAGTCAATGGGCCTAACCACTTCACAAAAGGCAGCCCAGGGACCCTGGAGAAACAACAACAGAGCTAGCTCCACTGACACTCTCTGCTACGTTGACTTCCAGGATACCAACACTGGTCTTCAGACTGTCTCTCTGGAAGATCAACCTCAACCAGAAATGAGATGCTCCATGTTTGAGCGTGAACCCCCTCCACACCTCAACCAAGATGGAAATTATGCCCTCCTGCTGGGCTCTTTGCATCCCCTTGCTAACAGGCAAGTTCTTTTTCTGGGTCCCTCTCCTTCTCAGCCCTCTCCCCCACCTTATGCTCCCCATCTCCTCCCCATCTCCCCCTCCTAATTTTCTTCATTTCCCTTTTCTCCCTCCTTCTCATAACCCTCATCCCCTCTTTCCATTCCCCAGCCCTTTCCTCCTCACTCCCCTCACCCTCTCCATCCCTCCTTGCCAACTTTCTACCTGGAGGACTAGTGTCATGACCCACCAACTCTGCAACCAACCCTGGGACTCCCACACCTCTAAAGGTCTCAAAAGACGAGCCTCCTAACCACACCACAGCCTCAAACCAAGTACTATAATGACCTCATCTATGGCCATCAGCAACACCACTATCAATTATGCCGGCTATCAATCCCATTAGCCCAGAGATCATCAACCAGCCCTGGGAAGTTCTGCAACACCTCCAAATATTGCTGGCCCCCTCCAATAATCATGTGAACCCATGCTATCACTCTGCATTACCTAGTAATTAGGCCTACCACTTATGCATCACTCATGCACCACCTGCTTCTAGAAGCTTCTGATGCTGCTGCCACCTGATCAGTACTGGCACCTGCCACTCTATCAATTGGAACCGACACCTGCCAGCTAGTATAGAGTCTTGGAGCTGCACTCAGACCTGGAGATTGAGAGCTTGGCTTGGAGCTTGCCTGTAGCTGTACTTAAGTGGGAGACTAGGGACTTAGTCAGTAGTCTTGATATTGCACACACTCCAGTAATAGCTTGTCCAAATTCTCATGTTTAAATCTATCTGTTTGTGTTTCTCCTGATCTTCAACTTGTATTGTGTCCATTTGATTCTCATTTCATCTTCACACCTTGTATTTGTCTCGACAATCTTGCTTCATGCTTGCTTTTCCCTCTTGTCTTAATCTTTTCCCAGTTTCATTTTCTGACTCATGTTTTGCCCTCTCATCTCTATTTTTGACTCTTTCCAAGTCCTGGCCTTATTGTAACCCTTCCATATCATGTTCTGACTTATTTTTTCCATCTTGACTTAATTTCTCCATATTTTGTCTCAACTCCTGCAGAGCTTGTAATTGTCCCTGAATTACTTCTCCACATTGACAATACTTTTGGAACCTCCTGGAATTTTCCTGCTTGCTAGATATCTTGTAGTCTGCCCTAGAGATCTCTTAAATGCCTGCATCCACCCCAGAGCATAGCATTTTAACCCCAGAGCCTTAGTAGGCCCTGAAACTGTATACCAGAGTTATTGTGTCTTCTTGTAAGGGCCTTGCCCAGTAGACTGAGCCCTCATGGTCAACAAAACCTGATATAATATCAAGACTCTTCTTTTACTGATTCTTAATGGCTATGTACATGCAAACCTACTCCACAAACTATCAGACCAATGCCTATGGGCACCTCATATATGATCCCAACTATGTCATCAGCACTGTAAGGGTGACCTCTGGAGGCTATGGCTCAGTCACACAGCTGGCAGAGGGAAATCCAAAGTATATATAGGTAATACAACAATAACTACTCACCTGGCAGAGGGAAATCCAAAGAGAACAAGTCTAGGGATTCCCTATGCCAGGAGTGATGCTTCCAAGGCTCCAGAAGCATGGGAAGTAACTGTATAGTATGACAAAAGCCACAATAAAATTTATAATCTAAAAAAGGAAAATAATCAAAAACTCGGAAATTGCCATTGCCAGAGGTCATGCACATGTCTCATGTGACTTGCTTAGTAATTTGGAGGCTAGCCTTGAGATGACTAAGCCTCTGGAAGCGTTGGCTACACTTGTTTGAATGATAACTAAAGAACCAGAGCACCTCAAGGGCTGAGAATAGTACCAATAGATAGTATTGAAAGAATAGAAGCAGTAAAGTAAAAGAGTGACAGCAGAAATAGGGAAATAAATAGAGGAAGAATGAAAGAATAAGGAGTGGAAGAAGGGAGAAATGAGGAGTCCTCTGACATCACCCCCCCTTTAGAGTGCGGCGTCTCGACGTGCTGGGTAGAAGTAATTTTGGACAGCCTGGTCAACCTTGGAAAGAGAGTAGATGCCTCTGATTGCCCAGGAAGCATTAGGGTGCTGTTGGTAGAATTCCCAGACTAAGGCAGGAGCATGGACATTTTCTTGTGGCTCCCAAGAGATGTCTTCAATTCCATAGCCCTTCCACTTGACCTTGAACTGAAGCTTGTTTCTGAAGAGTCGACTGTCTAGGATCCGTTCCACTTCATACTCTTCCCTGTTGTCTACAAGAACTGGAGGTGGTGGCAGCTGTGAACGTCGACCTAGAATTGGATCATCTGGTGCAGGAGAAAGCTTCACTACATTGAAGACTGGATGGAGCCAGCTCATTCCACTAGGCAGCTTGAGTTGATAGGCTAAAGAGCCTACCTGCCTTACTATAGAGAAGGGTCCTAGATGGCAATGAGAGAACTTCTGAGAAGGTTGGGTGGTAGCAATGTCAGAGGCATCCAGATAGACTCGATCTCCAGGCTTGTACTTGGGGGCTGGAGTTCGTCCACGATCATAATAGCGGGCCATGTTGTCCTTTGCCTTAGCTAAGGCTGCCTTGGCTTCCTCTTGAGCAGCCTTCATCCGATCTAGGAACTCATTGACAGCTTTATTCTCTGAAGGTTGTCCACAAGGCTCAAAACCCATTTGAGGGTGTTGACCAATGTCCAGAAGGAAAGGAGACATCTGGGTGGCAGCATGTACATGATTGTTGTATTGGAACTCTGCCTCTGGTAATAGGTCATCCTAGTCATCCTATCGTTTATTGCAGAAGAGCCAAAGATACTGTTCTAGCTCTTGGTTGACACGCTCGGTCTGGCCATCAGAATGAGGGTGATAGGCAATAGAGGTGTGGAGTTTGACCTGGAGGAGACAATACAGTTCTCTGGTAAACTCTGCCACAAACTGAGGTCTACGGTCTGAAACATAGGCATCTGACAATCCATGGAGTTTCCAGACATGCTTCCGATACAGGTTAGTGGCGCCCATGGCAGAGCAAGTGGTGTGTGTTGGGATGAAGTGGGCCCGCTTGCCACAGAGATCTACTACTACCATGATTGCATTATATCCGTGAGCATCTGGTAACTCAACAATGAAGTCTACTGAGGCTACACTCCAACGCTCAGCTGAGATAGGCAAGGGATGAAGTTGTCCCATAGGAGGCTGACGACGAGGTTTAGTTCGTAGACAGAGATCACAGATGGAGGTGTAAGAGCTAATATACCGTGACATCTGAGGCCACCAGTAATTCCAAGAGACCAGCTCCAGTGTCTTCCATCTGCCAGGATGGCCTGCAATCCGAGAATCATGATGCTGCTCAACAATCTGCCTCTGGAGGTCAGGTAGGTTGGGAACATAAATGCGTCCCTGGAAGGTGAGAAGACCGTTCTCCAAAGACCACTCATCAGTGCGAACTGACTTTACTCCAGTTCTCTCTTGAGCATGCAAAGCCAGAGCAGCCTTGGCTACTAGATCTTCTTGAGTGCCCTCTTGGTTACCTTGACAGATGTCTCGAAGGATGCCTACTTCTTCTCCCTGGCCAACTACACTCTCTAGAGCACGGATGGCAAAGAGCTCTGGCTTCAGAAGTACAATATTGTCATTGTCGCTAGCTCCTGAGCCATGATCAGCTCGCCTAGAAAGTGCATCCAGCTTGCCCATGCTTTGCCCAGGTTTGTGGTGCAATGAAAAGTCAAAGTTGGCCAGATACAAGGACCATCAAGCCTGTCGGCGGTTAAGTTTCTTGGTTGTCCAAAAGTACTCTAAGTTTTTGTGATCAATCCACACCTCAAACTTATGCCTGGCACCCCCAAGGAAATGTCGCTACTCCTCAAAGAACCGAATGATAGCCAACATCTCCTTGTCATGGATCTCATATTTGCGCTCCACGGCATTGAGACTCTTGGAGTAGAAAACCACAGGATGCCACTTACCATTCTCTTTTGACTGCTGAGAGAGGACAGCTCCAGTAGCAAAATCTGAGCTATCGGCTTCTACTTGGAAGGGAGAGTCATCATCTGGGAATAGGAGGACAGGCTTTGAAGTGACCGCCTGTTTGAGGGCATCAAAGGCAGTCTGCTGTGCCACATTCCAGTGCCAAGGAGTGTCCTTAATGGTGAGATCAAAGAGGGGCCGGGCATGGTGTGAGAAGTCCTGAATGAACCTCTGGTAGAAGTTGGTGAAGCCCAGGAAGGCCTGAACCTCCTTCTTGTTCTTGGGCTCTGGCCACTCTGCCACACCAGCCACTTTGACTGGGTCCATCTCAGCCATTCCATGAGAAATGATCAGTCCAAGGTATTCAACCTTGGTCTGCTCAAATTCACACTTCTCTGGCTTGAGATAGAGCTGGTGTTGGCGGAGACGCTCCAGCACGATGCGTGTAATCTGACAATGCTCCTCTAAGGTCTTGGTATAAATGAGGATATCATCAAGATATACACACACAACACCTTCTACTATGAGATCTCGGAAAATGTTGTTCATCATGGTCTGGAAGGTGGCCAGGCTATTGGTAAGGCCAAAGAACATCACCAGAGGTTCAAAGAGTCCACGATTTGTTTGGAATGCTGCCTTCCACTCATCACCTTCTTTGATGCGCACATTGTTGTAGCCCCAGCAAACATCCAACTTGGTGAAATAGCATGCACCTTGGAGGTTGTTGACAAGTTCTGAAATGAGTGGTAAGGGGTAGCAATTCTTCACAGTCATCGCATTCAAAACTCGATAGTCTTGAAACAGACGTAGAGAACCATCCTTCTTCTTAATAAAAAAGACTGGGGAGGCCATTGGGGACTTTGAGGGACGGATGCAACCAGAATCTAAAGTCTCCTGCAAGAAGGCATCAAGCTCATCTTGTTCTTGGGGGGAGAGAGGATAGACCTTGCAGCTGGAGGGCTCAGCATTGGGTGTGAGCTCAATAGCATGGTCCCACTGCTTGCGCTCTGGCAAGGAATCAAATGATGCCTTGGAAAAAACGTCCTCAAAGTCGTGCAGGTGATAAGGAACTGCATCCCAGAATGACTTAGGAGCAGAGTTAGTGGCAAAGGCCTGAGCTAGCCGCTAGGAAGTAGTTTGGCTGGCTCTAATCTCTGCCACAGTTGGGGGAGGTTGTAAAGTAGTTGCATAAATCCTATCACCTGTTTCAATGGCCTCGTCTGGGGACTCTGAGTCAGGAGCACACACAAATTCACCCTCACATCCATCTTCTATCTGGGCTTCACTCACTACACCTCAAACATCCTCATAGAGAGCCTCTCTATGAGGGAACGCTAAAGGAGGAGGATCCAGTAGGTTGAGATCTGCAAAGAGGAGGTGTCCAACTTGGCAAGCACGTATAGCAGCGCGCTCGCGGACTGAGGCTCTGCGCTCCTCTCTAATCTCCTTAGCACATGTAGAACACTGTCGGGGACAGCGGCTCATACTCACTTTACCCTTGGCCCAGTCAATTTCAGGGTTGTGGTCACGTAGCTAGAAGAATTCCAGTATCATATCCTGCTTTCCTAGGCTGGTGACTGCAAAGACAGCATGCTTAGAATGAGTCTGGTAACAAAGAACTCAATCCACCACTGAGCGAATGAATCCAGCTTTGTTGAGCGTACCATCAATGTTATAGACTGGAATAGGACAAGAGAGAGGCCAAGTAGTGAGTTGGTGTTGTTCTACATAGCGATGATAAGACCGGGGCTGGGCTCAGCGCAGCAAAGCTATAATTAGCGACTGTTGTTGATAACAGTTTGGCGGCTCACTCAGGCGACCAGGCGCGACGCGAACGACACATGACTAGGCGACCACGGGATGTTTAGCGCACGGGACTACCAGACCACGGGACTCGCTCACCTGACTAACACACACATGACCTCGGACTCGATAGCAGGTCACCGATC